>CAUYPK010024511.1:0-64310 GCA_963574355.1 Loris lydekkerianus
GATCCCATTGCAGGCTGGGCAAGGGACTTCAAGGATAAGGTCTTTTTTGCACACCTCCTCAGCTAGTTTGGATACACCCCAAAAATGCACACAAAGATACACACTCACCACGGACAATACTGCACACACCCATCATTAAACACCATTAAGTGGAAGGGTTTGACATACTTGAAGCAATGACCAAAGCCTATATAATGTTTATAAAATCTAAACTGGGGATGGGAAGTTGATATTCTCAATTTTAAAATTAAAGAGTATAGCCAAGCTCTTCTTTGTCTTTTCCCTTCTTGTGCTAAGCACTGAGAATTGCCCTCTGATTCACAGACCCCAGAGCCTGGCCCATGGCATGTGCTGGCTGAGGGTGGCGCGGGTAGGACCTACCCTCAGGGCTCATGTGTGTCTCCTGCCTATCAAGCACCAATCTCTGAGCATGTCTCTCTCTGGGCAGAATGCAGCCCCAGGGTCATTCCAAGACCACACATATTTCTAAGAATGTGCTCTTTCTTGAAATGGTGACATGATTTGGAAGAGTGCTCTAGGGCTGATCAATGACTGCAGAAGTTCTGTTAGAATGGACTGTTATTGGACTCAATAAATCTGAGTTCTGGGGCCAGGAAAAATACTCCCACATTCTAAAAATGCACGTTCAAAGAACCTTGTTGAGTATCTGTGGTCCTCTGCTCCAGCCAGCCTCCTGAAAAACACCTCCATCTCACTGTTGCTAACACACAAGGGAGCAGGCTAGATAGTGAGTGGGAACATATTGGGCATATTGAAAAGCCCACTGATCTGAATGTAGCCTTTCCTCAGTCTAACATTTGGTCTGAAGAGAGCACTGAGTTCTCCTGAACATGTGCTTTCCACCTGCCTGCTGGGCAGGCAGAAGGAATATTAGACAATATCTATCCAGTAGTTTTCTGAGTTGGCTCCAGGGACTTGTGTTCATGGAGGAGACTCAGGTGCTCCGGCAGTGGGTAAGAAGGACGCTTCACATGGGAGAGTTGTGGGGAACAGGATAGAAACAAGACACCTTATATGAACTAAAATGTTTACATGCACTTTTCATTTCTTCATTGCAACAACCCAGGGGGCCAGTCTTATAAATCGTCCCATTTTTTCAGAAGGGAAAATTAAGGCTCTGAGATATTCAGTAAAAAAAATGAAAAAATAGCACGAGGCTTTGACACCCTAGCCTCCAGACTACTGTCCAAGTCAACGCAGTCACTAAGTGGTAGGGAGGGAAATGGGAGAATGTCGGTAGGTAATAACCATATTACCAGCTGTTATGTATTGGTGGTATATTATGTATGAAGTACTATGATTTTCTGGGTGAGCTCATCTAAGTGTTTGCACAACCATACACACTGGATTCTCTTTAGTCCCCTATTTCAGAAGGGGAACCAGAGAAGTTAATTCACTTACCCAAAGTTACAGAGCTACAGCAGAACCAGGGTTCAAATCGGGGCTTTCTTGAGCCAGAGCCCAGGCTTATGACCACAAGGCAATCCTGTCTTTGGTGCATTGTCCCTTCGGGCTAGATATCGAGCTCTGACAATGAGTGTACTGTCATGCACTTAGGTAGGTGCTCAGAAAATGCCAAAATGCCAGCAGAATGCAGAGAACCTTTCATCCCTGAAAAATATATGGGACACCCTGAAATGTACACATTACCCTGTCATCAGCTGAAGGTGCCTCCCCACATCAGTGATCAGAGACACCTGTACAACCAGGGGGATTCTGCTTTAATCCCCCTTCCATCTCCACTTTTGCCTTGGACCAAGCTACTTCCCAATCACCTGTCTCAAGCTTGCTGCTCCCCTTAACCAGCAGGAGTTTAATAGACAAGCCTCTACAGAGGGTTGAGGAGAGGCAGGGGCTATATGTCTGGATGGCCACAGAAACCTCTGCAGTATTTCTGAAAGTTCACATATCCCATACCCCCAGACCTTTCACCTCCTGTGGTTGCCCATCTCAGGGCACCAGCCTCAAGTCTAGAAGAACAAGGGACATGAAACATCCCAGCAGTATTGATGCCATCTGGGGTGGAACCTGGTAGAATTTTTATTTTGGCAATGGATCCCAAGGGTTAAAGACTTGGGATATAAAATCAAATGAACTTGAGTTTACTTATTTTAGTCTTTTTAAAATATTGAAAGATAGCTTGAAATTTTACAGGTTCAGGAGGATGCAAAGTATAGACTAAGACTCTCTCCATCTCCTGTTCCATAGCATAACCCCCTTCCACAAGGCTTAGGTTTGTATTAAATACAATGTGGCACCTTTTTTTTGGTAATCCTCCCTTTTTTTGACTGGCAATTCTCAAAGTGTGGTTTTTCCAGACCAGGGGACTAGTTAAAAATGCAAATTGTTGGACCCACCCTAGAGCCACAGAATTGAGGGGGAGGAATAAGCAAGCTGAGGGTTATTTTTAAATTTTTACTTAAATGAATTTAGGGGATATAAGTGTTTTTTATTACATAGATAAGTTGTGTACTGGAGAAATCTATCTTTCAAAATCTACCTGTCACCTAAATACTGTAAATTGTACCCAATAGGTACTTTTTCATAGCATAACCCCCTACCTCCTCCTCCTTCTGAGTCTCCAGTGTCTAACAGCACATTATGACCACACATGTTCATCCCTTAGCTTCCACTTATAAGTTTTATATCAAAAAGACACCAGCATCCAAGTGTTTGTATAGTAGCACAATTCACCATTTCAAGCATTTGGAACCAACTTAAGTGCCCACCAACCATTGACCAGATAAAGAAAATGTTATATATATATACTCCCTCCCACAAACACATACTACCCAAAAGAATGAAATAATGTCTTCTTCAGGAACTTGGATGGAATTTGAGGCAATTATTCCAAGTGATTTAACCCAGCAGCAATCTGAGTTTTAACATACTCTTCAGGGGTGAAAGGACGGCTTTGCTAACAAACTATTCAACATAAATAAAAAGAGAAAGATCACAACACAATTGCCCCTTGTTTGGTTAACCACCTGTGGCTTAGCCCTGCTGTCTTTAAATTAACAACCTGCAGTTTTATCACTATTAAAAATAACCAAGCAGATGGACAAGTGATGCTTCTTCAGTTCCCACAAGACCATATTCCAAAAAGGGGTGGTGGTGGTAAAAAAACAGATGCAGACACTTCATAGCCACTTTTTATCAGCTGACAATAATCACTTCTTCTTTCTTTCTCTTTATCCCACCTAAACCACTTGCCCTCCCCGTTGGCACTTCTTTCTATCTTTGTACTGAGAGTCCTTCCCTCCCTTTGGAAAGTAAAATAAATTTTCTTTAAAACTATTCTAATTAACAGTTACAGGTAGAGCCCTAAGTATCTTGAAATTGAATTTATTCTTACAAGTTTTTAATTTTCTGCAAGCATTTCATTGTATTTAAAGGTCAAAAGAAGACAAATAAATGATCTAATAAAAATTTTTTTAGGATTCTCTTGCTTTTCTTTTTATTTTTTTATTGGCCAGGGTTGGGTTTGAACCTGCCACCTCTGGTATAAGGGTTGGTGCCCTACTTCTTTGAGCCACAGGTGCCAACCTCTCTTGCTTTTCTTAATAACTATTCTTAAGTGTATTTATTTCTCATTTCATATTGGACAAATTATATATATACATTTTAGTGATCACAGAAATGCATATTTTTTAAAATTTCAGATTAATGAGGATACAAATAATTAGGTTACATTGTTTGCATTTCTAAGGAAAAGTTCAAGTTGTAGTTGAGGCCTTCACCCAGGGGGAGGGCTCAACACCCATTCATTATGCCTGTTAGGTGAGAGCTTACCATTCCTCCTCCCTCCTCCCTCCCTCCTCCCTTTCACCTTTATTTCCACCCCACTCTCCCTCACTTCAATCCACTTGTGTTTTTCTCCCATAAGGGCATATAGCTGTTTTTCTATTGGTTTCATATTAGTATTAAGTACATCAGATACTTGCATTTCCATTCTTGTCACATTTACTAAGAAGAATGTGTTTTAGCTCCATCCAGGTACAAATAACCAGTATATAAAAAAGTAAAGTCTCCATCTTTTTAAATGGATGACTAGTACCCCATGGTGTACACATATCATCATTTATTAATCCATTCATGGGTTGATGGGCACTTACGTTGCTTCCACATCTTGACAACTGTGAATTGAGCTGCAATAAACATTCTAGAGCAAATTTCCTTGTGATCAATTGACTTTTTTCTTCTGGGTAGATACGTCAGTAATGGGATTGTGGGGTCAAATGGAAGGTCTACGTTTAGCTCCCTGGGGTTCTCCATAGAGATTGTATTAGTTTGCAATCCCACTAGCAGTTTAAGGCTACAGTGATCAAACAGCAGGGTACTGGCACAAAAATAGAGATATAGATCTATGGGATAGAACAGAGAACTTAGAAATGAGCCCAGCCATGGACTGCAAACAAAAACATACAAAGGGAAAAGAGTCTCTGTTTAATAAATGGTGCTTGGAGAACTGGTTAGCCACATGTAGAAGACGGAAACCAGACCCACACCTCTCACCACTGACAAAAATTGATGCTTGCTGGATAAAAGATTTAAATTTAAGACGCGAAACAATAAAAATCCTCGAAAAAAAGTATGGGAAAAATTCTTGATGCTATCAGCCTGGGAAAATAATTTATTAAGAAGACCCCCTTGGCAATTACAGCAACATCAAAAATAAATACATGGGACATTATTTAGCTAAAAAGCTTTTGCACAGCCAAGGGTACAACAACTAAAGTGAATAGACAACATTCTGAATGAGAGAAGATAATTTGCAAGCTATGAATCTGACGAAGGCCTGATAACTAGAATCTACAGAGAACTCAAATTAGTAAGAGCAAACAGCCCTATTTATAAGTGGAGACTTGAAGAGAAACTTCTCTGAAGATGACAGATTAGTGGCCAAAAAATTGTGAAAAAATGCTCATCATCCCTAATCATTTGAGAAATGCAAATCAAAACCACTCTGAGATATCACCTAACCCGAGTGAGAATAGACCACATCACAAAATTCCAAAGCTGCAAATGCTAGTGTGGATGTGAAGAGAAAATTTTTTTGAGACAGAGCCTCAAGCTGTCACCCTGGGTAGAGTGCCATGGCATCACAGCTCACAGCAACCTTAAACTCCTGGGCTCGAGTGATTCTCCTGCCTCTGCCTCCCAAGTAGCTGGGACTATAGGCACCCGCCACAATGCCCAGCTATTTTTTTTGTTGTTTTGGTTGCAGCTGTCATTGTTGTTTAGCAGGCCCCAGGCTGGATTCGAACCCGCCAGCTTAGGTGTATGTGGCTGGCATCTTAGCCGCTTGAGCCACAGGCGCTGAGCTGAAAATTATATTTTTTAACCATTAAAAAAAAATGGCTCAGTGGGTAGGGCACCAGCCCCATATACCAAGGGTGACGGCTTCAAACCTGGCCCCAGCCAAACTGCAACAAATAATAGCCAGGTGTTGTAGCAGGCACCTGTAGTCCCAGGTACTCCGGAGGCTGTGGCAAGAGAATTGCCTAAGCCCAGGAGTTGGAGGTTGGTGTGACCTGTGACACCATGGCGCTCTACCAAGGGTGATAAAATGAGATTCTGTCTCTACAAACAAACAAACCCTAATCTCTCTGTCAAGAATCCTCCCTCAGCCTATGTCATGAGCTCCCACCTTAACAAGGGGATTCTGATAGGCCCGCAATTTGAGAACTACTATATCTGAAGAGCTGAACCAATTTGTAATTTAAAAATAATATAGTTTCTGGCTGGGCGAGGTGGCTCACACCAGTAATCCTAGTACTCTGGGAGGCTAAGGTGGGTGGATTGCTTGAAGTCACAAGTTTGAAACCAGCCTGAGCAAGAGTAAGACCCCATCTCTATTAAAAATAGAAAAACTGAAACAAGTGGATCACTTGAGCCCAAGAGTTACAGGTTGCTGTGAGCTATGACATCACAGCACTCAAACCAGGATGACAGTTTGAGACTCTTTCTCAAAAAAAAAAAAAAAAAAAAAAAAAAACTAAAAAAATTTCTACTAAAATTTGGTAAATAGATGTTAAGTTGCGGAAAAATGAGACAATACGGTGTCTAAAAGTTGAGTAAATTGAGTTTGTAATCATTGATTTTTACATGATAAAGGGAATTAAGTATTAAGGGAAGACACACTTCTGCCTTTCAAAATCAAGGAGGGGGAGAAAGAGTGAAAACCCAAATTCCTATCTCCATATAACCAGAAACGGGAAGGGGTATAAAAACAAAGGTTAGATATCAGAAAACGTGACATCCTTCAAATTAACACCCCAAATCCTTACTGAATTCACATTAGCAATTGATCAAAGTTGCTTGAACAACTGAATGTCGCAGAAGATCCACTATGTACATGTTCCCATGTGCTAACATCCAAGGCCTGCTCTGGTGAAGAGCATCCTTTAAGGAAGGACGGGCATGTAGCAACCTATTTTAATAAGAGTTCACATCTGGGTCTGGTGTGGCAGCTCACACCTGTAATTGCAGTGCTCTGGAAGGCCAAGGTGGGAGGATCCTCAAGTGGGAGACTCCCTTGAGCTCAAGAATTTGAGACCAGCCTGAACAAGAGTAAGATCCTACTTTGACTAAAAATAGAAAACCTAGCTGGGCATCATGGTGGGCACCTATAGTCCCAGCTTCTTGGGAGGCTGAGGCAAGAGAATCCCTTGAACTCAGGAGTTTGAGGTTGCTATGACCTATGACACCATGCCACTTAATCCAGGACTAGGGAGAATGTCTCAGGAAAAAAAAAAAGTTCACATTTGTGTCACTGTTGTGTTATTATGCTGGTAGAATACAGAATCAGTCAGCACAGGTTTCCTGGAAGAGGAAGAGTATTCTGAACCCAGTGTTTCTCAACCTTTTTTTATCTCACAGCACACTTGAACCTATGTTAAACTCTGGGCACACTTAAATTATGCTGATCAAAAAAAGAGTTAAAAAGAATTACTTAATGTGCTTGAAAAATAACAATAACCTTTAAAAACATTCGTGGCCCACCTAAGATCCTCTCAGGGCAGAGAAGTGTGAAAATCACTGCTATAGAGAGTTAACAGTGAGGACGAAGGTGCGGAGAGATAGCACACCCACAAAAGCAAACTGTTCCCCACACGTGAGTGTGTGAGACTGGGATGGAATGAGCATAGCACAGAGGTCATTACTCTAGAAGCACAGATCTGAGAAAGCCCCCAGTCCTCCTGCTACCACTCACTCTACCTCCTGACCCCCCTTGTGCTCTGAAGAGGTCTCCTGTTTTAGGTTTAGGCCTGTGACTCCTAAGCATTAGCGTCTATCAGATGAGGACTGGAGGGGTTTGTTAAAATACAGATTATTGGGCCCAAAAGTCTCTGACCCAGTGGGTCTGGCATGTGAGGCCTCCGAGAATTTCATTTTTTCCAAGTTCCCTGATGATGCTGCTGGTGTGGGGGACCCCACTATAAGGCCAACTGGTCTATTTCCCCAATAAAGACATTAAGTCCCAATTTAGAAGGCTGGCACAAGGACAGGATTGCCAACATGACCACTGCTCGCCACATCCTTGGCACAGGCCTCATGCGTGCTCTGAAAATGTGTCCAGACTGTTCTGCAATCTCCCACCTGCCCAAGTGAGGGATCCTACAACAAGGCCAGGCGTCCCCACCCAGCACTTGGCACTTTTACAGTCCCAAGAACTCACACCTGCAGAGCAGATGTGCCTCCAGATACCCAGGTCCTGGCACCCGTTGAAAGGATTCCTGCCTGTGTTAATTATTCTGCCCCAGTGACTGACTCAGGGAACTGCTCTGGCTAATGATGAAGCCACCTTGCCAGCAACCAGATTCCAAATTGGGAAGCTCTGGGTTCTAATTGTGCCCTTAACTCTGATTACACATGTGTGGCCTTGTATTCTTGATGCTGTTAACATCCTAATGGGAGATTCATCTTTGAAGTGGGGATGAGGTCGCTTCCTTGTTCCAGGTAGGGATGCCCTGTTGCTGCTTATTAAATGCTAATTATTACGTGATAAGTGCAATGAGAGGGTCGGTGTTGGCTGCTTGAACCCCCCTGCAGCAAAGTTGGCTACTTCCAACAAAATCAGTTCACTTACTCAAGAGAGTAATTGTGAAAGTAAACCTTCAAGAATTGTTTGTTCCCAAGGCCAAGTTTTAGCTGTTTAGACTCTAAGCCTCTTTCCATGTTACCTTCTCTGTATCTTATTTCTGCCTCTTCCTGGAAGTCATTGACTAGAACACCCTATAACTTACAAGGCATGGCCTGAGCCAGACTTCAGAGCCTGACTCTAGGCCAGCAGGGCACGTGGACTGCTGGTGTTGCTTGTGTCTGTGCTTTGACGTGGTGATGATGAGGAATCCTAAGCCAGCTGGTCGCAGGCATTGCTTTGACTGCTCCCCAATCTGAGCTCTGAGGTCTCTGAGTTTCCCTTGACTTTCCCTCATGGGTGTGATAAGGCTTTGGTCCCTCGAAGCTTGAAAACTGCAGTCCAGGCAGGAGAAGATGAAGGGGCCAGAAAGGCTGCACTGGTCCCCTGTTCCCATGCTTCGGAAAGTGAGTGTGTGCCTCAGGGCATGCCCATCTCCCAGCAGGGCTTCCTGTCCACCTCCCTGGCAGTCCTGTCCTGTGGTGACCCCTTACACAAGGGCTCTGGGAGAGGAAGCATCTCCCTGCACACCTTGCTCAGGCTCTGGTTTTGTCCAGAACAGCGCCTAGAGGCGGGAAAGGCCCTGAGCTCAGTGGCTGAGTTGTCCCAAAGTACATCAGGGCGGAACTCCCTTCCCCGCCATCTACAAGATGAGCAGTTCCAGCAACCTCAAACTTTCCAGCTTCATGATCTGTGTTAATTTGAGTAAGTCGCTCCCGCATACTCTGGAGACGTTTGTGAGGATTAACAATGTCCCAGATGCCGTGTGTGTGCAGTGAAGGAGCAGCTGTCATCATCAGTACTGGGAGCAACCACCTCCCCCTTATTCCCACTGGGCCCCTGAAGGAGAGGTCCTGCCGTGTCCCAGAGCCCTGCTGGAAGACAGGGAGGGGGGAGGTGCCAGAAGGTCCCGGTTGTGATCTGAGCACAGGGCCTCCTGGTTCCTCCTTGTGCACTGGGTATCGGAAAGTGTAGGGACAGTGTAATCACATCACGGTTTGACCTTTAAGCTCTGGAAGCATAAAACCTTCCAGTGCCTTGTTTTTCACGGTCAGAGTCCACGCTGCCAGCTCTGCACTCTCAAGGCGGGCGCAGGGCCATCTGCTCTCCTGGCATCAGGAAGGACAGGGACTAATGGCCTTCAATTGATATGTAACTTGCCCTAATATTGACCCCGGCCTGTGGTTAGTGATTCCCATGCAGGGTAAATGATTGGGCCATTTGGGCTTTTACCCAAAGTGACTCCGGTATGGCTTCCATCACTATTTTGAACAACAAAAGGAGTTTTAATTGTAGGACACCATCATGAGCCCGTGCTGGTGCTCTGTAGTGGATGCAGCGGCAATCTTTATGGTATACTTTGCAGTATTTCTTGGTCAACTACCAGGTTTGACTGTCTTGCATTAAGTCTGACGAAAGGAGAAAGTTCCCTTGAGATTTGTCTGTTAAATATTCGAGTAAATGATAACTGTTAATATTAATGGAACACCAGAGATGCCTGGTACGCCAAGCATGTTAAACTAGAAGCAATCATTTATTCCTAAACAGTTACTGATTTCCAAATATCTAAGCTCAGTATCAGGCGCTGTATTAAAATAGCATGGCTCCTGCCCTGCATGGAGACATACGTGCTGATTAGGTCTGGGGCCGTTACCGATGTGAGGAAAAAGAATGCTAAGTACTGTCAATGGTAATAACACTGTGCCAGGTACTAAGTGAGGGCTTACTCCAGGCCAGGCGCTGAGAATACCTTGTAACTGTCTTCCCCATTATGACCTCTTCCTGTTAAGTACTCTTTATAGCCCCATTTATTAGATGAGGCAACTAAAGGTTAACCTGTCACAACTGGAGAGAACCAGGGTGGGAATGGAATTCCATTCTGGTGGAATCCACACTCTTAACATCAGAGTTGTGCTCCTTAGAGCCAAACCTCAGATGTTTTCAGCTTTACAATCCTGGGCAAGTTACTAAAGCTCTCTGGACTCAGTCTCCTAATGTGTGGAATGGGTTTCATAATACAGGGTGGCTGTGAAGTTCGTGTGCAATTTAAACTTTATGGCCACCCCATATTAGTACACAGGGGAGTGGTAAAGAGAAAACGGGTTAGCACAGGTAAAATGCCAGGGACGAGTCTTGTACACAGAGCCCGGGAGCTTATGCACTCTCTGAAAAGCAGCAAGGTGAGCACATTATGGTAAGGACATGGAGAATGGCCCTGTCACCAGGCTGCAAGAGAGACAGCAGAGTTGAGGCTTTGAGGGTGGGTAAGAGTCACCCAGGTGGGGAGGGGAAGGCAGCCTCCCAAGCAGAAGAAAGTCTTCATTTACCAAGCCAGCAGAGTCTGGAAGGCACAGCACGTTTATAGAAGGACCTGCTGGCAGTTTAGAATTGGATGACAATTGTATAGAAGGAAATATTAATAGATGCAGGAGATACCAGAAGGCCGTGCAGAGGAATCTTAGCTTTTGTTGTAACTGCAGTGGGGCGGTATTAAAGAATGAGGCAAGAAAGTGACTCACCCTCCATTCCCCAAAGATTGAAATAATTCTAAAATCCAAGGCCCTGAAGTCCTGCTGTAAACCCTGCTGGAGAGAAGGACATTTCCTTCTTGTTAAGGAATGAAACACTATTTCTTCCTCCTTCTCCTCCTGGGCTGGCCACGGGAGGCTCATTCCAACTACAGTGTGCCACTTTCTCATTTCTCATGCCTACTTCCTTCCATGGGGTTCCAAGCCCTGTGTAGAGGCCAAGATGGGGCTTTGGGGAGAGACTAAGATTTCTAGTTACCTTCTAATCTGTGGGATGGGTTGCCACCTTCGTGGCCCAGGTCACAGCTGGTGTTCTCTGGCCATGGAGTAATTCCTTGTTCATAAATTCTGTGATCTCTGAAGTCTGCCTGAGCGAGCCCAGGTTGAGAGGCAGAGCTCTAATGTGTAAACCTGGGGCCATGGGTTTAACACTGTGCCCAGGTTCAGAGAGTCTGCACCCTCCCCCACCCAGATCCTTAGGGCAACAATTTGTATGGGAAGAGCTGGGTCAGCTCCCTGGCCCCCCAGGACTCTGGGGCTGCGTCCATTCTCAGGAGAGCACCCCAGAAGTTGGAGAATAGAAAACGGAGCTCTTGGTGGGGCCTGGCCCGCCCGCCCGAGGGAAGACGACCAGCCTCCACATTTTCCCAGATCCATGTGGGCAGCTACAAAGGAGCTTTTGAGGATAAACAAATACAGAATTGAGAAAATAAGGAAGGAGCTGGCATCTGAAGAATGCGAATATTTAGCAAATGCTGGGGAGTGAGGACAGAGTGGACTGTTCTGTTGTAGGTTGAATCCTGATGACCCAAGGATAGGGAGTCGCCAACAAGAAAAAAGAGAGGGGAGAAATATCTTGGTGGAGATGAGGTTCCTTCAGGGTGGATTATTTTCCACAGGCAAAAATGAAGGATGTGAAATCAAACTCCTAGAGAACAGTGTGTAGGACACACCTCCATCATTTCATACTTGGGTCAATGTGCTTTTAGGAAGACCTGCCAGACATTGCTCCCTGCCCCCTGTGTTGGAGTTCATTTTAATTGTCTAATATTTAATTTGTTTATTGGGTTATTGGGGGGTAAAACCAGTAGTTTTTGGAGAGGATCAGAGCAGATGACAACCACGGCACAATCATAGTCATGGGGAAAATCAGAGGCAAACTCAAGGAAGGTCTTGGTCACCATATTCAGTTAATCATTGCAAGAGGTAAGGAAGCACTCAGTCTGAAGCTTGCAGATATTTTATCCTTCATAGAAAATGTCCTTGCCCCTTTTCTAGTTTCTTGCTTCTAACGCTTCTCTTCATTCCTTCCTCCACCTGCTCATTCAACAGATACTTCTGTGCATTCAATAAGCACGAATACTTCCTACGTCAGCCGGTTTTCTGCCAGGAACTTGGCACGTGCTGTTTCATTGATTCCTCACAGCGCTGCTCTCAGACCCGCGCTGTTATGTTCCCATTTTATATGTAGTGAAGTGGAGGCATAGACAGTTTATTCACTTCCTATCACTGCTACGGCAAATTGTCACAAATAGAGGGACTTAACACACATTTTAGTATAGTCCCAGATGTCAAAAGCCAACAAAGATCTCCCTGGGAAGCTCCAGAAGAGAATCGTTTCTTGACTTTTTTCTTCTTCCCAGGCATCTGGAGGCCACCTGCACTTCCTGACTGACGGGCTCTTGTTTCATCTTTCATGCTACAAACAGCAGGTCAAGTCTTTCTCCCAGGGCATCCCTGCAACACAGGCCTCTTACTTTTAATTTTAAGGATCCTTGTGATTACTTTGGGTCCTCTCCCTGTTTGAAGGTCAGCTGGTTAACAACCTTAATTCAATCTGCGACCTGAATTCCCTCTGGCCAAGTAAGGTAACATAATCACTGGTTCTAGGGATGGAGAACGTCACTGACGGGCCAGTGGTCTATCCAACTGGCTTACTCCAGGTCACACGGTCAGCTTTGGATTCCAGCCTTCCTGGTCCAGCTCAGATTCTCTGATTTTTACCTCCTTCCACCTGCTGTGAGCCAGGACTCAGCTGGGAGCTGGGGGCACATCCCTACAGAGTAATCTCATGTCTCTGTATTCCACTGGTGTTCTTGGGGCAGGTTCTCCTGCCTTCTGGATAAGCAGAGTTTGAGACTCAACGGGATAAGCAAATTTGGAGCTAAAGGATATGCAAGAAGTAGTTAATTTTGATGGGAAATTAATTGAACATCTGGAGATGCTTTCAAAGTGGGGAGAAGTAGTTATAGAGGTGGGCTCTGAATAGTGGGACAAGAGTTAGATATAATTCAAGCTCACTGGGGACTGCTGGGGCCTGTCCCTCTGCCCCCACTTTGACTATCTATTGACCTCTGCAAAGCTAAAATGCTGGCGTTCTCATTTTAATGTGCTTTATACACGTGTAGAGAAACACAAACTTGTGTTTTCTCTACCCTGAGGGTATGTGACATTGGAAACTGACACATATTCGCATATCTAGACCTGCCTGACACCAAACAAAACCACTTGGTGAGTGCAAGCGGGGGCATTTCTTGAGGTTCTTCAAGAGACCCAACTACAACACCGGTCACATGGCAAAGGAAAAGCAGGAGCTGGCCCCCAGAGACAGACTCGGGCCTTTCCCAACACCTGTTGGCCAGGTACCCATCCCTTATCACCACTTTTGGAATTGAAGACCCTGAATTGGAGCCCATCTCTGCCAGGTGGTGGCTGATGAAACTACTGGAGACTCAGTTTCCACATGCACAACATTGGGGAGAGTTATAACCCTGGGAGCTGTTGAAAGATTAGTTAAGATGAACGTAAAAGTGCTTTATAACTGTAAGTCATGGCTCAGCAAGTGTTTTTATTGAAGTTACATAGGCCAAACTACAGAGACAGGACAGAAGGAGAACAAATGACTCAGAAATCACCAGTTCAAGTGAAATTGCCCTCCTTGGGTTATCGAACAAACATTTGAGCATAATAAAAGGTTCTCGTTTAATTTACCTTTTTAACTGTTATACTGTCAGCGAAGGTAAATCTCAACCTTTGAAAGTAGATTTGTTTTTGTTTTCAAAGTCAAAAGACATTGCCACCGCCACCCAGCCTTGTTACTAAGGAGGAGGGAATGGTCTGGGGACAATTATCAGATTTTCCCTGAATGCCCATGAACTAGCCAAGAAAGGTGACCCCAGGGAATCATTTTCAATAACTTGTTTATGAGCAGAACCGCTGGGGTCAGGGGAGAGCTTCTAAAGGGAAGGACACACCTGGAGATGTCTGAGGCCGGGTTGGCGGATGACTTATCTTCATTCCTGACAGCAGAGATTTTACCCTAAGAGTTGCTTCCTCGAACCAAATCCAAGGAAACATGGAGCTCTCGTTTATATTCTGAGTCAAGGTCACAGTACAGCTTTGGTATTCAAGGACATGGAATTCCGCATCCTGGCTCCAACACTCCCTTGGGATGTCACTGAACTTTGGGGTTTTTTCCCATCCCTTTACCCAGTAGCTCTCAACCACGTACAATTTTTCACTTAAGGGGAAACACCTGAGAATGTCTCCAGATATTTTTGGTTGTTACAACAGAGGGTAGGGGAAGGAATGCTATTGAGGACGAGTAGGGTTAGGCCAGAAATGTTGTTAAATACCCTCTAATGCTCTGGACAACCTCAAGAGCAGAGGCTGTTCCAGCCCCAATTGCCAATAGTGCTGAGGTTGGAAAACGTGGGAATAGTGCTGGTACTGACCTCCCGGGGCTGCTGTGAGCTGTAAGGTGCTGCGTGGAAGTCTTTACCATGTTGCCTGGTGCCAACTGTGACAAGTGCAAGGTTAACTATATTAATGAACTAAGTGGTATATGTCAACTATAATATTCAACCTATTCATATACCCACCACCGTGCTCCATTCTCCACACTCCCACTTCCTCTAAAAGTCATTACTCTCACAGCCACATCTGGTATGCGTTTGCACAGAGGCCTTTGGAGATAGCAAAGATGTCATCCATTTGGGTTGGGAAGAACGAATGGATTCTCAATGTCCTTAAACTCTCCCGCCCTGGACCACTACTCACAAATGCCCCTTCCTGGGATGAAGGCCAAATACCATTATGAATATTACTACCTCAATTACAATTGTTACCATGGATCTGGTACTTTATTGACATTATTTTAATTTAATATTTCCTGTCTCCCAGCAATTGGACATACCTAGTGCCCAGATGGCCAAGGCTCAGAAAATATCAAGTCATTTGCTCACAGTTACATGGCTGTAAAGAGTCAGTGACCAGATTTCATCCCACCTTCCCTTCACTCCTAAGGCACATCCTATGATTCCACTGCGGCCCCACTGAATTTGGGCAGAGACACAGTGGGGACACTGCTGTGGTCCGCCCGTAAGACCCCCACTCTGAGCTAACTGCTCCTTTCTAAAAGAATTTCTGTGTGTTTCTCTCTAGCTCTATTGAGAGCTGTTAGCCGAGAAATTAAACACATTTGTTTCAGGTTTTAGGGAGTTAAAGCCTCTTCGCATTTGGAATCTGTCTTTCAAATGGTATTAAAAGTTCATTTCCTAGAACACTGATAGTTTCCTCCCTCCCCACCCCCAGGAACAGAATCTATGTTTTTACAATCCATAATTCAAACCCAATCTTGGAAGAAATGTTAAAATGATAAACATGTCACTTGTGATGTGTGGCTGTTTGATGATGCTATTGAGCAAGAAAATTGGACCCATGTCAGATGTGGATTTGAAGGAGATACCTACAGAAGGAGAGAGAATTTTTAAGAGATTTTTCTTCTGGGAGAAAAGTGTGTTGTTTGCGTCTCTCTCTTCCTGAAGTTTCTTAAAATCACCCTGGCCCTTTTCCTTCCCTTCTGACTCGTATTTCAAAAGTGTGCCTATCTATGTGTTTTAAGATCTCTCTTTCTGAGCGAAATCATAATTGATCATTCCTGGAATTGAAGCTTTTGTTAGCCATGGCGTTAACTTTCCATTGTGGTTATAATGAAGGTCTGGGCAGGGAAGATGGGAGTGAAATTCTTCACACCTGATTTCCAAAGGTACTTTCTGACTTTTCTCATCTTCTAAAAGGCAAAATAAATGGGAAGCCTTAGTGTCATAAAAGAAATAGATGTACGAATGGCTTACCTTGGCCTGTGTGTTCATAAATGTATTTGTGTGGCACAGAAATCCAACCAGACTTCCAGATTGGTCGTTCAGTGGTTCATTTTCATCTTTTCTTCTAATCATAGTCTTGCTACTTTTCAGTGTAGTTGATTTAGAAATTAAATTTAGAAAAGCAGTGAGCATAAAATCAATTGGTCAAGGGCATGTCACAGGTGAGTGTTGGCCTCGGTCTTCCTGGTGGATGAGGGTGAGAAACATTTCCTTCAAGTCCTGAGATTAGTCACTTAATAACTACAAAATGTCTTTCCTGACCCCATTCTGCACAAGGCACTCCAAGCACGGGTCCAGCTCTGAGGTGCTCTCCGTGCACACACAGACTGAGGATGTCACTCTTCAGTAGAACACTCTGCAGTGTCAGGAACGCTCTTTATCAGCGCTCTTCCAGATGGGAGCCACTAGCCACGTCTGGCTACTGAGCACTTAGCACAGCAGTTCTCAACCTGTGGGTTGTGATCCACAGGGACTGTATAAAGGGCTCATGGCATTAGGAAGGTTGAGAACCACTGACTTAGCACGTGACTCGTGCGACTGAGGAAATTGCATTTTATTTTATTTAAACTTAAAAAGCCACGTGTGGCCAGTGCCCACCATACTGGGTCCTGCCGCTGTAGAAGGTATAGACATGGTAACAAGGGCTCTGACAACCCATGGACATGCCGAGGAGGGAATTGCTGACCTGCCACGTGAGTGGGGAGGCACCCAGAGGCACCAGGCCACCACCAGACCTCTGTGATTCTTGGGAATACAGAGAGGACTCAAGCTCCCCACATTGGTAGATTTCAAGTTCATCATGCCTCTGGCTCATCCCTCCCTACCAGCCCTCTCTCTATCCAGAGGTGAAGCCACGCTTCCCCATGTTCAAGTTTCCTAAAATGTCCTTCTTTCTTGACCTAACACTTTCCCTTACATCCTTTAAGACCTAGTTTGAAGCCGATCTTTCAATTTTATAGAGCTGAGTCTGAATCCTAGTCCAGCTCTGTAACTTAGGGCAAGTTTTCTAACTTTGAAGTTTCAGCCTCCAGGTCTGTTCCATGGAGGTAAAAAAAAAAAAAAACCACCAAGAACAAAAACAAACAAACAAACAAAAAACTGTGCTCTTAAGATGGTTGTGACTTAACTGATCATTGAATCACAACTCTCTCAGCTCCTAGGTTGTTAGCCTTCAAAATATACCTGTTCACTATGCTTGTTTTTATCAGTATATCCTCAATATCATTTATACCTACTTATAAAACAACATTATTTAGGAACCTTCCCCCAAAATTTCATCACAACAGCTCTCTACCTAACAAAATGCCTGGCACAAAGTAGGTGTTCAATAAATGTTTACGCGTGAATACATCCCTGAGTGGATGAGTTGGTAAATGGATGGTTACATCTATAGACTGGTTAACGGGCCCACAGAAATGTCTAGTGAAAACTGCAATTTCTTCCAGAGAAATTCACCATTATTTGGGGAGATGGTCACATACCATAAGTCCCCCTCTAAATACTCTTCTCTCACCCATTTCCTGGTTAAAAAAAAAAACCAAAAAACAAGGGTTACAAATTAACTCTTCCTCCTCCCAGAGAATGAGAAAAAACTTAGGGGAAAAATGGTAGCAGTTTTGAAAAAGAAAATTATTCCATCAACCATGAAAAACTGCTACCTCAATGTGCTGGAGTATTTCCTTCCAGACTTTTTTCTATTTATATTTTTAGCATATATGGTTGTAACTGTATTTGAAATTCAGCCACATGGTTTTCAAAATTAGAAAAAAAATCTACAACACCAAGTTGGTGATAATTTGAGGCCAGTGGGGAATGGGGCCTGGGAATGTCTGTCTCTGTTTTCGTCTGGGGACTGATTACCTTAGTGTTGCTGACTTTGTGAAAATTTACTGAGCTATATGTTTATGATTTGTGCACTTTTCTGGGTGTTTTTGTACTTTCATAAAACCTGCTTTAAAAAAAAAAAAATCACCCATGACACTTTTTTGTGCTCCTTTTATAAACTCATGCCAATAGCTACAGAATGTTCCATCTCGTTAACGTTGTCACAATTTACCTAATGACTTTGCTATTGTTAGAGACCTTTTTGTGTTAGCTTTTTTTTTTTCCCCCTTGTCAATAATGCCTTGACCATCTTTGAATGTGAGTCAAAATGTAGATAAAGGTTTATTTCCTTAGGATTGCTCCCAATAAATGAAATGAGAGGGTATTGAGGCTCTTCCTACTACTACAAATTGCACATGGAAAGCTACTCTGATCAGCATTGCTGCTGATGGTTTATTTGTTTGAATGAAATAAGCTCACACCATCAGGGTTCTGAGCAATTTAGACTTCTGAGAGTATTGGGTGAGTGTGAATATTAGATCACACCCCCCACCAACTGCAGGCTCTCTCAAGATTAAAAAAAAAAAAAAAAAAAAAAATTCTTCGAAGAAAAATGTTCTAAGTGAGAATTCATGGTTCTCACTTTGAATTCTGTTTCCTCGGGGATGGCTTTTCCAGCATCAGACCAGAAGGAGCCTACTCTTCAAGACCCAATTTGCCAACTCGAGGAAAAGCCAAACACAGCCTGCTAAATGCAGAGGGTGCTGAGAAGCATAGATTCCCACGCAGAACATAAGCAATTTCATGCACAGAAAGGATATTTTGCTCCGTTTGCTGAGCTGAAATCAAGGTGCACGCTGGAGGCCTGTGACAGCGCTTTAGCTGTAACAGCACAAACGTGCTGCTACAAGACTTGAAAACTGTTTTGAAAGATTTGCTTAGTTTTTCAAAAAGGATTGTCAGTTCCCTGCTCACGTGAGGTGGGGAAGAAACCGAAAGATAAATAATCGTACACATCCAGATACATTCTTAATGTTAAATCCAGGCGGATTCTGGAAGCTCAGAGCCGTGCTTATACTGATGCTGAAACACCCAAGGAGTCAAAAGCGTTCTCACACGTTGAGGCTTAACACCAGAAATAGAAGGCATCGATTTAAGACATTCACTCTCACACACTGCTCACCCCAAGAAGAGCTTCGGAATCTGATAATTGGTGCTGGAGAACTGAGCCAAATGTTCTAATTATTCTTCCTAAAAGGAGGGAGTGGGGGTGGGGGAAGAGCCAAGTTCTTGGGGACACTGGAGGCAAACGCTTTTGTATCTGGTCTTATCAGGGAAGATAGAGATTCTTAACACCTTCTGGCTTTGCATGTAGCCAGACAAAGGACACTTCCATTCCGCAGATTTCACCTGGACAGCTCTGATCAGAGAGACATCACCAAATGAAGATGGTCAGTGTCTGCATTTCTCGTCAACACCCACAAAAGTCAGTAAGTCACACTCACTGTCTTTCGATCACAGGTACAAGTCAAGAGCTGGTTCTAAAGACAAACCAATGGTCTGGCCATTCCACTGGGGACTTTGCTAGATAAAAGCAGGGGTCTCAAGTTGGGGTGTTGGGAGGGCCCCGAAGGAGGAGTTGGGGCATGCACAGGGGGAGTAGCACAGGGTCCCTCCCAGGAGGTGACCTTCACGGTCTGTTGAAACCCCTGTCCCCTTTACCCACACGCGAGGAGATTACACATTGATCCACATCTCTGCTCTTAAAAGTCAAATTAGAAATCACTGTTTTAATCAGAAACAACTATTACAGGAATACACATGTAAGCATTATATAAATGCTTTTTGCAGCTTTAATAACTATAGATTGCAGGAGACAAGCTATAGCTCCATCGATAAGGGAATGAAAGAAGAAGAGATGGAACCTCCACGTAAGGGGGTCTCTCTGGGCATTAAACAAGGTGGATCCAGATACTCTGACAGGGAAGAATTCTCGTGATGCACCAGAGAGTAAGAAAAAGCAAGTCTAAGGCTTTCGCAGTCTATACTCACTAAAAAGCATGGCCGAGCCCGTCTTTCACACGTCTCTGTGTTGTCATATTTTAAATCAAGGAAATCAAATGTAAGGAAAACGAATAAAGAAATGTCCTGGATGGTTAAGGCCTCATTTCTGTTTTGTTAGTTTATTTTCCATAATAGCAGCAGTTGTTCAGGGGAGACATAAAAAAGGAGCAGCTTTTTGTTAGATAAACTCCCAAATATTTCATCTTTGGCACTACTGTGAATGGGATGGTGTCCTTGACTGTTTTTTCAGCTTCACTATTGTTGGTATATACAAAGGCTACCGATTTATGAATGTTGATTTTGTAACCTGAGATGCTGCTGTATTCCTTGATCACTTCTAAGAGTTTTGTAGTAGATTCCCTGGGGTTTTCCAGATATACAATGATATCATCTGCGAAGAGCGAAAGTTTGATCTCTTCTGACCCTATGTGGATACCCTTGATCGCCTTTTCTTCCCTAATTGCGGTGGCTAAAACCATTGCAATGTTAAAGAGCAGTGGAGACAATGGGCAGGCAGCCTTGTATGATTCCTGATCTGAGTGGAAATGATTCCAATTTAAGAGTCATTCACTTTTGTATCTCCCACTGCACCTACCTCGTGGCTGACCTGCTTCCTAATAGATGCTGAACAAATGTTGGCCAGCTTGGATGGAATGTGGCATTCATTCCTCCACAGCACACTTGCAAGTGCTCACCTAGTCTTTGCTTCTCACGCATCACCTCCCAAGATAGCCCATCTCATGATGAGCAGTTCTGATGGCTCCACAGTGGCCCCTACAGTTCCTCTTCACCATGGTAACTCTGCAAACACAGCAGGTCTTCTCTTTTCTGAGCTAAACCCCCTCAGCTTCACCATCAGTTCCCTGTAAGGCATTATTTCCAGACCTTTTTTTCCCCTGATGATACTCCTCAGGACAAAGTCCCATTTGTCAGTGTCTCTTGGAAGGAAGTGCCCAAATTGGCTCTTCAGACCTCCAACTCTGGTGGCCTGTGAGCAAGAGACAGAGCTGCGGGAGGTCACAGAGAGGCTCTGCAGGGCTGAGGATTGGGAAGGGGCTGCGTTCCCTTACCAAGTATTTAAAAGAGAATTATTACCTGTAGCGAATAACTTGGAAATTGTCCCCACATAGAAACTTTTTGCTGTTAAAGGTGTGTGAGTATGAAAGTTGTGAATGCCCATAATTTGGTTTGCTGATGTGAAATCCTGACTACAAAGTGTTACCACAGCACAAAGCACACATCTCTCCAATCAATCCCACTGTCCCTGCGTGACTATGAATCACTCACACTCGAGGGGCAGCTGGCATCCCTGGGAATTGAACTGCAGACTTTGCAAAGTCAAGTGGCAAGTAAGACTGTCAGAGCATCCTGGAGCTGGGAGGATACCTCGGAAGGGATCAGCTCATCTAATCCCCTCATTTTATAGATAAGCCACCTTAAATCCATTCTGGAATGAGTGGGGCATTAATAAATAAATAAAATAAAATAAATTTTACCTATGTGGAAGGTAAGACTCCACGCAGGTAAGTGACCAACCCAAGTGTTTGTAGCAGGTTGGGAGTAGAGCTCAGACCCACCCTTGAAGCCCACGGTTCTTTGCTTCACACCTACCCCCTTGAGAGAGGGAGGCAGTTCATGGTCAGAGCGGCCTCTGGACAGTAAGAAGCTTCTTATTTTCCCTCTGAGGTCAGCAGGCCAGACTAACGGCCATTGTTAAAACCTAGAAATCTAGAAGCAGCTGAACTAATCGAATTGTGCAGTTAGGGAGTGGACAGCACCAGATTGCCCACCCAGAGCTGGTTTCCCAGTCGACCCACACTCCCCCAAGGGCACCCACATAGTCAAATCAATACTAGAGTTAAAGTCTTCCCTCCTTTTAAAGGTTGAACGGTGGAACTGTTAGGAACAGCAATCGATTAGCGCACAGTATGGGCTGTATGCGCATTCACAAATCTTAGCTTCCCCTGGACTCCCGAATAATCACCTTCTCCTGTGGTAAGAATTTAGGAGGCTAGAAAGGTTATTTCTGAATGTGATGATCAGATAGGACACACTACTTCCTCCTCTGACGACTTCCCTGAGTTCCAGCATCTCTGGTTGGAGGAAGAGAATTGAAGTATTTCACACAGGGAATAATCAAACCCTTCTGTGGCAGTCCTCACTGGCCTGGGGCGCCCTGTGAAAGGCACAAGCTGTGTGCAATGTGGAATCGAACCCGAGGAAGGTTCCCAGTCAGCCTGAGCTCCCCAAAGGGGTTCAAGGGTGGCAGAGATGAGCCAGGCCCCTGGAGCTGGGCCAGAATTGCAAGGATATGAAACTTCATTTCCACCCTGAGAAGTGAGACAGGCTAGAGGGACACAATAGGGTTTTAGGAAAACTTAACACCTTGAAGTGGAAGTAACCAAGAAGAGAAGAGAAGTGCAGAGGGTCCGGACAGATCTGGAAGGATCAGACAACAAGTCAAGCCGGAAGAGTTCCATCTATGAGAAAAGCCCTGATTCCAGACCCACGCCAGCCTCCCACCTCCCTGTTGCCTCGCTGACATTTTTTTCCAAATAGGATACTTCTTTAGTTGGTGGCTTTGCTTGGATGCCCAGTTTCCGACGCCTTTCAGAAATAACGTTTATCTGGCTTTGAAGGTCTTATTCTGGGGACATTTCTTATTTTCCTTCTTTCTTCTTTCAGAAAGAAAGAAAGAAAGGAAAAAAAAAAACCCAGCAGCTTTGACTAGTCTGAGGGTGACACGAGCGCCTGATTTTTATGCAATGTTGCAAGTGCCTTTCAGCAACACAAGGGCAGGTTCCTTGACAATGTAATGCGCCTATTCAAAACAACCACACGCCAGTCAGAGGCCTGGGCGTTTGCACAGTGCTTGTTCTCCGTAGTGATAAGGCATGTTAGATTTTCCCATTCTATTTGAGAAATAATTCTGGTCTTTTTTAAGTCCCCTGCTTTTTTGATTTTTTTTTCTTGCCTCTTTGCTGAACAATAGGACCTGTCCCTGTTTGATTCCTTACGTGATGCTTGTGTGGTAACAACTTGAGAAACGAAGAAAAAGAGAGTGGGGATGGGCTGGAGGTGATGGGGGGAGAATGTGATGGCTTAACATCCCCTGCCAGAGGCTGGCCACGAAAGGGCTGGCGTTAGAGAGGAGCTGGGAGATTAGCGCTGATAATTTCTTTGGCTTGATTTGTCCAGCTCCTTTTGTTGGAAGCCAGGACGTGTAAGAGGATGGGTTAATGACCAGGCCTACCATTCCCTGTCTGGCCCGCCACAGCTGACCCTTTGTCCCCCTTTAGCAGGTGTGCAGCCCCAGAACCAGAATGTCTGCTTCCTGCTCCTTCTGGAAGCATGATGGATAAAAAGAGAGAAAAAAGGAGAGAGGGACTAGGATAGGGCTGGGAGGATGTGAAGTCATCCAACTTTGCAACTGCCTTCTCCTCCCAGCAACCACCCCAGCTGGGATTTGCTGATCCTAATTCTCATGTCTCCAAATAGATATGACCTCCCGACTGGTGTTAATTAGTTAGCACTGGCTGTATAATAAGCCACCCCAAAATGTAGTGGCTTAAAACAACTACTGTCTATTTAGATCATGTTTCTTCTGGGTAATTCTGGTCTGAGCCGGGCTAGGTTGATCTCAGACAGGCTTGCTGAAGCACAGGTGTGTCGACTGGGGTATGAACTGGCCTGCCCAGGTGGCCTCACCCATACATCTGGTGCATGGCTGAAGCAAGAAGAGTGGCAGGGCTGAGTAGCTTTTGTAATTTAGCAGGCTAGCTAGGGTGGTCAGGTTCCAAAAGCAGCCAGAGGGCAATACCAAAGCAGAGGAACTTAGCAAGCTCCTGCTCCATCATATTTATTAATGTCCCTTGGCCAAAAAATTTAGGTGACCAACTCAAGTCAAAGAGCAGAGAAACAGACTCCTAGACTCCACCTCTGCATCAGAGACCAGAAGAGAATTCATGTGTTACAACTTAAATACCCTCTTCCTTTAGTCCCCTTCCCCACCCCATCCCCATCACCCATGAGGCTATGTACATTAGTAATTACCTTACACACTTGGTTCAAAACTTTAGGAGAGCTTCTTCCTTGAACCCAACAACCAATCACTCTATGTTGTTTATATCCATTACATTTCTATTTCCTTATACCTGTTGAGTTTTGCTTGATGCCTTTTTCCTTTAGGAGAATCTCAGAGCCAGGCTAGTCTCCTCACTTTGTGGATGAAGATATTGAGACCCAGGGAGCTAAGATGACTTGTGCTGCACCTGTCATCCCATCAGAGGAATACCTAACGTCCCAGCCTTCCAATCCCGAGTCTGGACTTCCTGCATCCATGTCAGATGCCGCATGCACTTACTGTGTGCCTTCTACAACAAGAAACTAAATGGACAGTGCCTTAAAGTTGTGTGTGAATTGAAAAGAATTCCAAGTGGCTTTCACACACAAATGATACAAAAAGGAACAGAGACTTTTGGTGGGATACAGAGTCCGTAGGTACGTTCAGACCTCTGAAATGAGTAGATTTCACCATTAGGGCAGATTTATCCTGAGTTTTCCAGAAGCTGAGGCAAAAGAGGGGTGGATATTCATTGCATGATATGCATTTTTATTTTCCAACAAAAGAAAGCATACAAACTCATCTGTTGAGACAATTTAGTTTTGCTGGCATAAAACCCAAGTAGACGTTTACCGGATGTAACTCTTTCTACAGAATACTGAGCAGTGTTTTGGACAGCTTGCACCTTCATAATCCCCAAATCACATTTATTTGCTGTGTTCCTCACCCCCTGCCTCGCAGTGCCTGGCGTGGTGCTCTGGCCGCAGTGGGTGCTCAATCAATGCTGCAGTCTGGTTGGTAAGTGGCATTAGCTATTTTGACTCCTCACCAGGAGTGGAGTCTGTAGTCATGGGTGAGTGGACGGGGCTATTTGGAAGGCTAAGTTAATTGATTTAGTATTGATTGGACTACAAACCTCTGTTCAATATCCCTAGAATCCACAGCTCCCTGAGTTGACAAAGTCCCTCAAATTCCATCTGAGTTTCATCTAAGCAGCGCAGATTTGTAAATTGCTGAGCAGACCAGACCAGAGTTCCAGCCCCTCCTTATTATCTGTGCAGATTCACTTCTCTGAATACCCCCTTCCCTATCCCGATACTCTGAGGATCATTCCATCTGTTAATCAAGTGACACATCATACAGGCAGAACTTTATGCACCTCCCAGAGGTGAGAAATCTGAGAACTACTCTTTATACTCTCAGTTCAGAGGTCAACTAAGCTTTCTGTCTTTACTCTCAAGACTTGGTTATCTCATTGGCCCAAACCGAGGGCCTTGGGGTAACGTGTTAGAGAAATGAGAAAAAGAGAGACTAAAGAGTCCTGGTGTGACTAAACCACAACACTGTAGATGGCATTTTCCCAGTAGTGCTTTGTAGGCTTAGATGCTCCAGCCCCAAGCAGTGGGATATGATAGACAGCAGGGCCCCCTCTGCTGCAGCCTGTGTCCTACAGTATTATTTGGCCTTGGGCCGTGCATATGGAAGTCTGATGTGGGACCAAGAAATCTGCATCTCTAATAAACTCCCAAGTAACTCCAATGCTACTGGTCCAGGGACCAACTATGAGTACAACTAAAGATGGATGAACCTTGTGCTGCACTGATGGAGGGATTGCTTGTGTGGTTTTTGTGCACCCAGCTCCAAACTACCATGTGAGCAGGGGATGTACATCTGGAGTTTCATACATGCCCCTGCACTTTAGAGAAGGGTGTTAGGGAGGGCCCAGACTACAGAGGGACTGCTTCTTATCTTATCCCTGCATATTAGCCTTGGCTTAAGGGTCTTTCTGGAGTTCAGGGTGCACTGAGGTAAGCATGATGGTTAAAATTTGATCCTGCTCTGGCCAGTCCACATGTAACTATCTGAAGGCAGGTGGTGTCGGGTCAGGCTGCTAAGCACCCTGGCTTCCCACCATGTTAAAGCAACAAATGAAATCACACAGGATGTCCTCTTTACTGAGCACCTTCACATGCATCATCTCAGTACAACCGCTAGAGCAGGTGCTTCTGTTATCCCCCTTTACAGATGAAAAAGAAAAAAGCACAGAGAGGTCGAGCCAGGTCCTCAGGTGACCCAGCCAATAAAGGAAAGTGAAGCTCAAACTCTGACCCTGCTCTCTGAAAGTCTCCTTTCTAAGGACACTATATGAGCTCAAAAGTCAATAATCTATAGAGTGGCCCAGCAGGCTCCAGCAGGCTCCAGCCATCAGGGGAAAAATTTTCGTCCCCACTAAGAAGAGAAAGGACACATCCCTAGCCCTGTCTTGCGTGCCCACCCTGTGATGACCTACCTGAAGCACTTCGAGCCCAGTTGCACATCTGAATGTCACCAGGGACAGAGAGGAGAGTGTACTGAGATACTAATCAATTACTTAGGAAACTGACAGTCTGGGGGTTTGCACTTCAAAACAAGTTAAAATATGTCACTGGCTTTTTATTATTTTTTAAGAGTGCAGTTAGACATGGGGAGTTTAGCATGAATAACCTCAGATTTATGTGCCGATCAGATGGATCCTTAAACTTCCTAAGTGCTTAAAGTGTACACATTTTAACTTGAAAAATTACCAGGTTTGTCTAAAGAAAAATTTTCAAACATAAAACATGAAGCTCATTTGAAGGGAGAAATTCTCCAATGGAGTGAACCCAGCCTGTCATAAAAAAGTTAAACCAGGCATAAAGGAAAATGTCAGATGTGTGGGAGAACCAGCTGTCTCTCCTCTTTTTTTTTTTTTTTTATTTTTATAACCTAGATCAGATTATAGGAGAATATATGACTTTCTGAGGCCGGGCATCGGGAGGGCGGGAGGAGAGTCAACCTCACTCCCCTGGGTGGTACTGAGCCTCTCTCCTAGAGAATGCATTTTTTTTTTTAAACTTCTAAATAAAGCACTCTACAGTGGCACATTTATAACCAGCAAAGAATTACTCAAATAAGAGACGCTGTCAGCTATTTATTTTAAAAGCTTTTTTCTTGAAGGAGAAGGGGGAAAAAATCTTTCTGCTCTTCTCCATGTTCCTTTAAATGGTGAATTTTTTTCCTTTATTCTTCTTGGAAGAGGAGCCTGTCTCCTGGCCTAGGGACTATTTCTGTTCCTCTCTCTCTGTCTTCTCTACCCTCAGCTGAACTCTCTGTTCACCTTCCAAGGAAAAGGGAAGCTGAGTTTCCAGCTCATGAGGCTGTGCTAGAAAGGGGAGGGGTTGGGGTACATGTTTGTACAGAAGCGATTCTTAATTGAATTCTAGAAATAACACCCATCCATAGAGAATGGAGAAAAGAAATACAAAACAAAAAGGAATAAGGGAGACAGAAGACGGGAAGTAAAGGAAAGAAAGTGAGAGGAATGGGAAGAGCTGGGATGGGAAGAGTCGCTCCTGGTCTCCGAGAGCAACGTGGGTTCAGGGCTGGACTTTAGGCTTCCTGCTCATGCTGCCTCTTCTGACTCCATTTCTTTCTTTCCTTTTTTTAAATTTTAGATTAATATGAGGTTATAAATGCTTAGGTTACATTGTTGTTGTTTCTAAGGTAAAAGAAGATAATTGCATGGTATGAATCTGATAAAGGGCTGGTAACTAGAATGTACAGGGAACTCAAATTAATCAACAAGAAAAAGAGCAAACAACCCCCATTTCTAAGTGGGTAAGAGACTTGAACAGAAACTTCTCTGAAGAAGACAGATGAATGGCCAATAAGCACATGAAAAAATGCTCATTATCCCTAATCATCAGAGAAATGCAAATCAAAACCACTCCAAGATATCACCTAACCCTAGAGAGAATAGCCCCCAACACCATCCCGAAGTTGCAGATGCAGGGGTGGATGTGGAGAGAAGGGAACACTTTGCACTGCTGGTAGGATTGCAAACTATTACCACCTCTATGGAAAGAAGCATAGAGAATTCCCAAAGAACTGAAAATTGGCCCCATTTCTAATCAGGCCTGAGCTGTAGATGCAAAGCCCAGAGTGGAAGCCGTCCAGCATTAGCCCATCACAGCTCAAGCAGAAGTGGTTGAGCACTTCCCTCTAGAAAGGCCTGGAAGGAATGGGGTAAGGCTGGGTTTGCACATTGCCAAGATGAAAAGTGAACAGAGATCAGCTTATGATCATGAAAATGCTAGAAAGATCTTTTCCTGGGAACAGGATGGAGAGTTATACTGTGTTGAAACAGAAATACTAGTTGGCTTGACTTTTGTTCTTCCCAGCAGGTATCACCTCAACTGAATTAAACACCAAATCAGTTCATGCTGAGCCAGTGTGATGGGAACGCTGTACCTGTCCACTGCCCTCTGGTCTCCTATCCCCTTCTGTTAGGATCCTGCCCATTTCTCAAGCACCAAATCAAATTCTTTTTTTATCATGGACTCCTCTGGCTAGGACTTAACCTCTTCCTCTAAAAGCTTAACTTAGGCTGGGCACAGTGACTGACACCTATAATTCTAGCACTTTTGGAGGCTGAGGCAGGAGGATACTTGATGCCAAGAGTTCAGGACCAGCTTGAGTAAGGAAAAGATCCTGTCTCTACAAAAATTAGAAAAATTGGCCAGCTGTAGTTCCAGCTACTTGGGAGGTCAAGGGGGGAGGATCCCTTGAGCCCAGGAGTTTGGGGTTGCTGTGAGCTGTGATGATACCACTGTACTCCAGCTGGGCAACGGAGTGAGACCCTGTCTCAAAAAATTAAATACATACATAAATAAATAAAATCTTTACTTGCACTTCAAAAATGTCACTTTACCCCTTCTGTGCTATGTTAGCTATTTGAGTGCACGTGCAAGGCCAGGGAAGGCCAGGCCTGGTACACTTTTGCATTTTCCACAGTGTTTGGCACAGAATAAGTGATCAACAAATATACGTGAGGAATTATTAACCCTAGCCAAAACATTAAGTTCCCTGGGAGGGCAAACATTGCTCTAAGCACTGTGTGTCTGTTCATTTGAACCCTCAAAACAACCCCATAAGGATGCTCTAGTTGTCTTCATTTTGGAGATGAGGAAGTGCAGTGGTTGAACGACTTGTCCAAGGCCAATCAGCTTGTAAGTGGAAGATCTGGGATTTGATCCCAGCTGTCTGGTCTGGGAACCTGCTTCTCACCTGTTATATTAAGTCCCTTAAAAGCCTCATCTTCTATGTAGGATCCTGATTGAACAATTTAGTCAACATGCTTATCATGCTTAATAGTCCAACTCTAAGGCCATTCATTAGCCTTAAAATTATTCTTGTTTTCTCCAGATTTTTATTGTGCCCGTTATTCACCTCCCCTTCACCCCACCCTGCCAAGACTGGCACAAGAAACCAACCATACAAGATTTCAGTGTGAGTTACTAGATCCAACACCTTTTAACGTTTTTCATTATATCACATTGGACATAGAGTGAGGTCAGAGTTCCAATCCTGTCATTTACAAGGTCTGACAATTAAGTTCACAAACATGCCCTTGTATGCTTATGCTGGCAGCACTGTAAAAACAGCTCGGTAAGGTTTCATAATTTTGGTATATCAGTGAGTTACCTCTGTGACAGTGTCTTGCTGAGTGGTGTTCATAATTGTCGCATATTTTTGTGTGCCTTTTTGAGAATGTCAGAGCTTGAATTAGAGCAACAAACAAACATTAAATTTCCTGTTAAACTTGGCAAGAGCAGAAGTGAAATCAGAGGCTGTTAATCTAAGGTTGTGGGGATAATGCTATAAAGAAAATGGCAGTGTACAAATGGACTAAATATTTTTTCAGGGAGAGAAAGCGTCACTAATGTAGTGAGGTCAAGGCAGCCAGTAATGAGCAGAATTGATGAAAATTTTGCAAAAACTCACCAAATTGTGCATCAAAATTGTTGGCTGACTGTGAGAAGCATAGCAAACCAAGTAAACATCAATAGAGAAACAAGGAAGATTTTACCTGAAAATTTTGGCATGAGAAAGGGGTGTAAAAATGGTCTCAAAGGAGCTCACTGAGGAACAAAAGCAAAGGAGTGTCAAAGTTTGCCAAGACCTTTTGAGAAGCAAGTTGACGTTTTGGGCTATGTTATCACTGGTAATGAAACCTAGGTGTGCCAGCATGATCCTGAAACAAAGCATAGAAGTGCACAGTAGAAGTCAGCCAATTATCCATGCCCCCAATTCTTCTATCAGTACAAAGCAAGGGTCAAAACAAGGTTGTTCTCCTTTTTTATGTCAGTGGGATTATCCATTATGAATTTATACCAACTGGGCAAACTGTTAATCAAGTTTACTATTTGGAAATGCTGAAAAGGCTGTGTTGAAAAGTTAGATAAAAATGACCTGAACTTTACATCAACTCATGGCTCTTGCATCACAGCAATGCACCAGCTCACACAGCACTGTCTGTGAGGGACTTTTTAGCCAGTAAAAAAATAACTGTATTGGAATACCCCCCTTATTCACCTGATCTGGCCCCCAAATGTCTTTTTCTTTACCTGAAGATAAAGGAAATATTGCAAAGAAGACCTTTTGATCACATTCAGGACATCAAGGGAAATACAACAACATCTTTGATGGCTGTTCCAAAAGAAGAGGTCTAAAATTGCTTTGAAAAGTGGATGAGGTGCTGGCACTGGAGCATAGCTTCTCAAGGGGAGCTCTTTGAAGGTGACCATAGTGATATTCAGCAGTGAGGTATGCAGCACATTTTCGTAGGATGAGTTCGTGATGTTAGTGGAACAAACCTACAGTGGGGTCGGGCACCAAGCTATTTATGATAATGACAGTGATTGCTGCTTCATCAGGCCATTGTGATTAGCATCCATCTGAGGTCTGGCATCTGAAACTCTGCCTTGTCCCTGAAGCCATCCATCACTACTCCAACTCCAGAAGATGCATCCTGTCTCTTGAAGGTGAGAGGCTCTTATGTTTTATACCACACAGGAAAGTAGTAGAGGAAGTATCCCCTTTAACTCTCTTTTGGGTATTTTATGAAGGCCTCCTAAGCAAGGATGGCCAGAAAAAAGTAGAATATGGGGGTGGTTAAACTTTTGTCTCTGGGATTGTCTTGCATTGCTGTGTGTAGTCACATGGCTTGAGCTCCATACACCTCTAGGGGGCACCATTCCAGGCTATACCACCTGTTACTGGGTGATCTTCAACAAATTATTCACTGCCTAAACAACTCCAGTTTCCCTTCCTAAAATGTGGGACTGTAGCCGCACCTCTCTGGTATGATTGTTCTGAGAGTGAAGGGAGATGGCACACCGAGCCATCTGAGTGCACACCTGCAGCAGCCTGAGCTCAAGAATTCCAATTATTACTTTTAGAACCTGAACAGAGGGGAGGGCATAAAGGAGGTGCTACACAGATGCTCATAGATCGGTGAGTTGCTTCCCTATAAAGCCTGGACTTGCAGCTCTTCCTCCACAGAAATCCGCTTGAAGAAGCCAACTTGTTCAAGCAGGGGGAATGTAACACCTATCAGCACAGGGTAAGGGAGGAAAGAGGAAATACACTCCACGTATTGTCCTTGGCTTAGGCTGGGAATAAACACTCTCTGAGGGCCAGAGCTGCCCCTGGGTGTGTCTCTGATTTACCAGCAATGTGCAGAAGACACAGAAGCAGGTGTTCTTGTTGAAGACAGTCCTTGTTCACCTGCCTCAGCTCCCCAAGGTATGGCACTCTGGGATCTGCATTTCTGGCCTGACCCTGCATTGTATATTCACTTCATCAGCTAAGAAAAAAACATGGACCATTTGCAGCAACAGAAATAGACCTGGTCAGGGAGTCAGATGACCTGAGTTCCAATCTGAGACTAGCACTGTGTCCTTGGATACTCTCAGCTTCTGTCAGTTGTGGGTCACTTGTCTCTACATAAGAATAGCCAACAAATTGTGAGATTGCTAGAAATCTCAAACAGGGTAAAATATGAAAGAACTTTAAAAGATATAATAAGCTACATAAAAGCTAATGCAAAACATTATAAATATGATTATTATTAGTTTATTAGAGTAACCAGCAAAATCTATAGGCCTTATGCTGCTTTATGATCTGCCCAGCTACATCTCTGATAAGAGAATATATAGGCTAATATAAGAAGGCTTGTGAAAAACTAAGAAAAGCATTCTAGACAGAGTGAAGAGTATGGGAAAAAGCCCTGTGATTGGGAGGAGTTTTGAATGTTCTAAGAATTGGCAGAAGACCAACATGGCTGGAACAAAGTGAATGTGCGGGGTACTATTGGAGAGAGAAGTGGTATACAGCAGATGCTCAATAACAGTTGATGAGTGAATGAATGAATTGATGAGGAAATGGGTCACCATTCCTCACAGTCTTTTCTAGGGGCTGAAATCTCTGTAGCCCCACTGAATGCTTTTGGTAACCTCACCCTGGACTTTCTATGGGGTTGCCTGCTCTACTGGCCGAGATCCCCCTCTTAGCTCCACCAACCCACCTGGAGATCACATATCAGCAGGAATAACACTCAGCTGACCCCATCCACATTGCCCACTGTATAAACCCCCACCTTCCTGCCTGCTCTGGATCCCCCAGGGGATGACTGCCCATGTTTATGAAAACTGAACATGTCATTCAAACCAGCACCTCTGGCCTCACGAAGCTGAGGATCAGGAGCCACTATTTTTACTTTCCTTTCTGTCACTGGACTTTACAAGCAAAGGCTGGTCTCCCCCTTGGCAGTTCCCAGAACCTAGCAGACAGTAATGAGTCTGGGGTTGGTGTTAAGCTCAGATGTCAAACAGAGTGGCCAGGGCCTCCCGAAACACCGAGAGAGCCGCGAGCTTCTCCCTCTACAAGGTCAGCTTGTGTGTAACACTTCATTAAATTACTCAAACACTGAGCCGTGTCTTTAACCAATACCTTTAATGTCATTTTCTGCAGACTTAATAGAGGAGCATTAGCATACCTGTCAAGTCTTCCCATTTAAACTTCGAAGCAAGTGAAGTTTAAAGTGCCTTCTTCAGCCACAGTGGATTTAGCTTCAAACTTTAGTTTAACAGAAATTAAAAAAAAAAAAAAAAAAAGAATGGAAAAGGAAGGGGAATACTCTGTGGGGCTGTGTGATGAAATAGGGCATGTTATCCTATCACCATCATTTTCCAAGTCTCTCTTTGTGCTTCCAGGAAGTATGCCTAGGTTAAGAATGGTGACAAGCAAGCCTCAGTGTTGACTACAAAGTGACCTTTCCTTTTCTCAAATTTATAGACTAGAACGGAGCCCCGAGAAGTCAGTTAGGCCATTACCCTGTCTCCATAATGCATGCTTCCCAGAGTGGGGCATGAACCACTGTGGAGAGACATAAAGACCAAACAGGGTGGGTGCAATGATCTCAATGCTTGAGTTCCCCCAGTATTCATATGTTGAAACCTAATCTCCAATGGTATGAGAGGGGAGGCTGTTAGGAGGTGAATAGGTCATGAGGTCTCCACCCATGGATAGGATTAGTGCCTTTATAAAGGAGACCCCAGAGAACTGGCTCACCCCTTCCACCATGTGAGGACATAGCAAGAAGGTGCCATCGTGAAGCAGAGAGCAGCCCTCCCCAGGCACAGAATCTGCAGACGACTTGATCTTGCACTTCTCAGCCCCCAGAACTGCAAGAAACAAATTTCTGTTGTTTATAAGCCACTCATTGGGTGGTATTTTTGTTATAGCACCCCCAATAATGCCCCAGAGGAGCGTTAAAGAGTGCACAGCCCATTTGGATCATTTGGGATGAAACTCTGAGGCTCTTTCTTTCTGGGCAGCTTGGATTGCCCATGTGGATGTCTCCATGTGTGAATAACCACATAGCTCTTTTCTTTGCCCTGGTGGTGAGGAAAAAGAACTACAGCAGAAGGGGCAGCAATAGGTAGGGGTCAATGGGGACAGCAAAGGTCTTCCTAGATTCTGAATGAATTGCTGCTCTTTGGGTCAGCCCTGAGCTCCCAGGAAAAAGGCCAAAATACCTAACTGGTAATAGAGCCTGTTTTTTGGCCTGAGACTCCCACATAAGGAAAGTGGGCTGCTTATCAAATTACTATAAACTGAATAGCTTATGAACCACAGCAATTTATCTCCCATGATTCTGAAAGTGGAAAAGTATAAGGTCAAGGCACCCCCAGATTTGGTGTCTGGAGACGGCCGGTATCCTGGTTCAGACATGGCACATTCTTGCTGTGACCTCACATGGCAAAAGGAACAAGGTAGCTCCCTGGGTTCTCTTTTACGAGGGCACTAATTTCTCATGAGGAATCCACCCTCATGACCTATTGACCTCTCAAAGTTACAATCTCCTGGTACCATCACCTTGGGGGTTAGGAGTTCAACATATAAATTTGGGGGAGACACAAATATTCAGACCACAGTTTAATCGCTGAACATTGCGGTTAGAATGTTCCCCTAATCTGTTGGGAGATGGGAGTGTCTGTCTTGATATTTAGTTATCTATTGCTATGGAATAGCAAGATCAGTACTGTGTGCTTTGGGATCATGATAGAACCAGACAGCAGTCATTCTGCCTTAGCAAGTCCCACCTGTGAAATGGGTTCAACTGTCAGGAAGAGGTCAGCTCTCATCCAAGTGAGGGGAGAACAGGCTTTAAATGTTCAGCATGAAAGATTTGCCAGGAGGAGGGGAACAGGATAATGAATGTGTCTCTGTCATTAAACCACTAATCGTTAATTATCGCCCTAGAAATCACATAATGCGCTACCAGGCAAAAATAAAATTGCTTGAACTTTTTCACCAAGTTCTGGTTTTAAACAAATTACTCGTGTCAAAACTGTTTACCAAAGTGAGTAATTTTAGACATTTGTCAGACTTCATAACATGCTTTAATTAGTGCCAGTTAATAAAGTCCCCATGTAATTAAGCATACATACATCCCTTGTTGTTTCTTATTTTAAATTTTTACTTATGATAATTTTTTGAGATGACTTGATGTCTAGCTGCCAGAATACATGTATGGGTACAGGGGTGTGCGCCCTTGTGTGCATGTTTCCAATGTCACTCTGAGATGGGATGCTGCATAATTAAAGTGCCCATTTAATTATTAATGCTACAATTAAGGCAAGAAGGAGGAGTTTCTCCTTCAAAAGCGGAAAGTTGATCCCTGGCTCCCACTGCGGTGAGAAGTGGTACAGACTGGTGCTCTCTCCCGCTTGGTCCCAGAGGCAGATCAGGCAGCGTGACTTGTGCCTGGATGCCCTTGGGGAGTGAGCAGGTCTGTAAGGAGCCTGCTGGCTTCCCTGACATGCTCCTCCTGAGAGGCTCCAGAGTGCGGATGGCAGCAGTGACAGTTCACTCCCAGCTCAGAAACCTGTCACTTGGAGATCAGCATTTTAACTACCCCCTGCCCCTCAAGAAGACAAAAAAAAAAAAAAAAAAAGAGGACACCTTAATTTCCCCTTCTGATTGGCTTGATAGCTGTCAGAGTGACAGCCTGTCTCTGGCTGAAAGGGACCTGGTGTTAGCTCTCAAGCTGGCTTTGTGTGCATTATATGGTGGGCTGCTCCAGGAAACTCTAGCACCAGGAGCTACGCTGCTCACTGGTCCCTGCTCTCCTACAGCTCCAGCCTCTCCACCCACTGGCTGTGAGCCCCCAGTCAGAGAAGCCAGACCTCCAGCTTGAAGCTGGAAATCAGGACTTCTCTTTCTACTACCTTTGCTATATTCAAGGGATATTCCAGGGCATACATGGACCCATCTGCAAGGGGCATACCCAACAAGGTTGCCCATGGCCCTGTGTGTTTGACAGAGGACCAATGATGACTCAGTCACTTGGGCGCCTCCGAAGGTTAACTGGTGTCCTACACAAAGTGTAAGTCTTCACTTAACCTTCAGGTAAGACTGTGCTGCTCTCACACCCTCTTCTCTCAGAAAGTGAGTTTGGTAGCTTGTAGTATGATGACAACAATATCATCTGAGAGGCTATTCTTCCCATTCCTTGGTCTTTGTAAATAAATCTATGATAATTTTTGGTAAACATAAAATAAATACCAGACTCCTCAAAAATCCCCCAGAAATTCTAATACCACTTCTATATCTCCTGGAGAAACCCTCATATAGGACTGATAGTCTGTCATCAGTGTGGTAAGGTTTACCATCTGTAATTTGTGTTTAGAAACTATTTTTTTTTTTTTGTCTAGGCATATTTTAGTATTTATTTGCTTTTCCAAAGTGTCCATGCCCTCCTCCAAGCCCTGAATGCCTCTATGGGGACATTTACACATCCCTCTGCCCACATAGCTCAGTCCTGAGCTACACGTACACTACAGTACCTACTGACTACAAGCAGCAGGTCTTGAAATTGAAATATACACTTGAAATGTGGCTAGTCCAAACTGAGACATACTGTAAATACATTCAGAGACTTAGTATAAAAAAAAGAAGATAAAATATCTCAGTGCTTTTCTTTCTGATTACATGTTAAAGGAACACTATTTTGTCTGTTAAGTTAAATAAACTATGCTACTAAAAATAATTTAGCCTGTTTATTTTTATCTTTTAAATGTAGCTATTAGAACTTTAAAAATATATGTCTGGTTGTCATTATTTTTCCAGTGTTCAGAGCTGATCTAGAGGATCATATCAGCTTCTAACATTTGTTACAACTGAGGACAGACAGTGAAACAAATCCTGGTCTTGACCTGGGTTTGGTCCACTTGTGCCACTCCTGGGCTGTGTGGTCCTGGACATATCTCTACTTCTCTGGGCCTCAGTCCACTGAGGAGATTGACTACCCGAGATAACTTATGAGATCTGGTCTGGATGTAGCTTTTTGCCTTGTGTAGAATGGGACCGTCATCTCTCTGGGAACCTTATAGAAGGAGACATGTTCCCTTGGCTAGCTTTAGGGATGAAGTCATCAGTCATTGCAGGAGAGAAGAAGGGTTATAGTGGCCTCTGGCTTTTCAGCCTGGCTCTTAGGTGCCGTGCACCTTCTCTTCCTGGGCATCCTGGGAGTTAAAGAGTCAAGTTCCCAAAGGTAGGACCATGTAAACTCTGACCTCTCTACCTTGGTTCTCCTGATGCATTTTGTCAGTGCAAACAGCACCTGGGGAGGGACATACCTGTTCCGTCCTTTAACCCATGGTGCTATGTCACTGATCAGCACGATTGGCTCTAATAGCTCCCCAGGTGGATTCCAGAGAGCAATGAGCTGAACATAAAAATCTCTTTATTATTGCCATTTCGCTTTTATATACCCATCAAGCTTTCATATTTAATCTCCTACATCACAATAGCTGATCATTTTTAACATTTGACATTGATAGAGTGCCCACTGCTATTATTCTGACATACTATAAAACATTACACCCATTTGCAATAGAAAAGGCCAAGAATCAATACCCAGCCCCATTTTCCACTATGGCTGTAAATCATGAAGCACCTAACAAATTGGTTTAAGTAGAAGAAACTTTAGAACCAATGAATGGCCTGACCAATCCCTACCCCCTGTTAGAGCTGACAGGGACCTGGAGGCTTAGGGCTGGGAGAGGGAGAAGGGGAGAGAGGGCTGGAGGGAAGCCGAGCTGCTTCCTAAGGCAACCAGGGTTCTCTAGGGTAAGAATTGCCCCTTTATCTGGGCCTTAGAGTTACCTACAGAGAATAAAGGACATGTTCACTATGTTATGTCTGGGTCAGTTCTTGCCTCGTGCCCCCACAGTGGAAGCTGGTGACTTCTTACTACCCCGTCTTCCTGCAGGCTCAAAGCCCACTGTCAAGAGTATTGGTCTATTTTGTCAGTTGCCCCATTCTTTAGAACAATAAGATGTTAAAATGAGCTGATTGGCTATTAATCTAATTGACTTTAGAGTGAACAAATTGATCAGGCAGTTCAAAGTGGTCAAAGCCAGGAGTTAACAAAAGTCATTGATTTGGCTATTGCTTAAAATATTTAAGGTCATGATTTGGGCAAAATACTTGACCACTATTCTTGTATTTGAAGTGAATGACATTTTAAAAATCTACAAGTTTAAAATATTCAGAAAATCGCCTTCACTTTTCATTTTGGGGACACCTTCTACCTGAAGGCTGTGATTATTTTGTTGGACTCCATCAAAAGCTTTTCTCAACCCAAGTTGCCTCGTTGAAAATACACGAGCCCGTGCTCTGACTCAGCATAGTCACTGGGATTCTAGAATGTTCTAACAGCATGAGGACTTGGTACTGGGGAAAAAATAATGGAAAAGTACAATTTTTGCCAATGTAGTCTATTTTCGGTTCAGGACTAGATTTCCTACAGAGTATATGAGTGTACATGTTTACCTGACTTTCCTGCAATAAGTATATTCCTAAAATCCACACATATACAGACTTCATTGAACACATTCCTTTTTTTCTATTAACTCACATTATAATTTTGGAGATGATTTGCTGGCATTTCAATTAGCAGTGAGTGATTCTTTACATTATCTGTCTTACTCAACCTCTTAATGATTTCACATAAAATGAAGAGCTTTTGTAAAAAAGGGATTCTTTGGTACAGCAACACACCCTAGTGATTTGTGAATTATTCCCGTCATTCTGTTTTGCACATTTGGGATGACACACGTGGGCGCTCACTAGAGACAGATTTGTCGGGGTTTCTGAAGGCTTGGTATAGTACTAAGAACTTCAGACTGAGTCAGGAGTCGGGGTCTGAGTCTCATCATGCCATTTTCCAATTATGTGATCATTGGAGACATGAGATATCTGACCTCTTCAGGCTTCCTTTTTTTATTTCTAAAGTGGGGATAATAATTCCTGATCACTTTCATAAGATCCCCAAAGAGGAAATGAGCTAAAGCTAGGAATACTGCTTATTATTATTGTTATTACTGGTAATACAATAACAATAATACAATATGATGAGAAAAGAAACAAAGTAAATTATTATTTTTATATCGGTTCTATTTTATAACAATAGGAGAAAATTTCTATTTATTCAGAACTAAACTAAGAGAAATCACAAAACCTTCAAATCTAGCTTCCTCAAGTTTGTGCCCTGAGAACTGAGAGTCAGAGAGACAGGTCATAGTGGATCTTAGAAGGCCTCAAAATCCTAAAAAACTTTTGACTTTGCCATGCCTTGCTTTTTCATTGACTATATTGGATACATTTAAATAAATCCATTTATTCAATCAATGAACATTTATTAAGTGCCAACTCCGTGCCAGCTACTATGCTCTATCCTGAATGATTAACAAAAACAGACAAGCTATAAGCCCATGCAGATTGTTCATATATGAAGTTCTCAAACTTACTGGTACCTTGAAATCATTTCCCAGACTCTACCCAAGCCTTCAAAATCAGAATTTGTTATGGTGGAAGTTGAGTGCCTGCATTTTGACAAGTTTCCCAGATAATGCCAACATTTGGGCCCTGGCCTATATGTTAACATACCATAACCAGAAGATATCATGACCAAGAACCATTCTCTGACCACTTGCAGTTTTTAGAGAGTAGGGGATTATGTTGAGATTCCTAATTTCTGGTTTTCCTAAAATTGGAACACAGCTGGACGCTGACGTGTGCAGCTGGTGTGTGACCCCTGCCGGCATACAGAAGTGGGCCAAGTTCTTTGTTCTTAGCCTGCAGGTCAGCTACTGACTTGTTCCAAAATAACCTGGTTTGTATGGCATCCCAGAGTGCAGGCCTCCTGTCTGTGGACCCAGAGGACAACCCAGAAATCCCACTATTCCTTTTATCATCAAGCATGGGATGGTTGTCTTTGGACTAAATCTCTGCTCAGTGCTTGAGAAAGGGGAGGAGAAAACAAAGGAAGACAGGAAAGGAAGTCAAGGTCAGCTACCTGGAGACTTAGCCATGTTGTTCTCGGAGCTAAAGCAATACTCCAAACACTGCTCACGTCTGCAGACCTGCAAAAGAGCTTTTCCAGAGCAGTTTTCCCTCAGTCATCATGCGTGAACCACCTCTCAGGAACCCCACGAGGAACCGAGGGTTGATGAAGTTGCAGCTCTGCAGTGCAATGAATTCCCCAAACCAAATGGGTTTTAACCACTTCTGCAACCCTCGGCATATGGAAAAGTCTTAACCACCTTTCCTAGCCGTCTAGGAATATGGTAGAATCTTAAAAAAAAAAATTGAATTTGTTAAACAAATGAATGAATGAACACATGAATAAAGAAAAACTATCAGTCAGGGCTGGCCCAGCATCAGACTCTCCCCAAAGTCCAGGGGCTGATGACCCTCCAGTTTCACCAAGGAAAACTGAACTGAAGCTCCTCCCCTCTGTTAAACTCTCATCATTTTCAATTATCATGTTGCTTCACAGGAGCCCTAAGTGACCCTTTTGATGCCTGTTTTTGCCTTTTGTGAGGACTGGCAGGCAAACTTTCATTTTGCCTTGTGGTCCTGCCCTTCTGGATGGGGAGTTCTTCTCACCTCATACTTGCTCCTGTTGGTTTTGCAACATCACAATTTCAGATAAATGAAAAGGCATCTGATGCCCACAGGGCTTGATGGGAGCTGATCTGGTTCCTAGTGCAATTTGATTGAGGAGTATTGAGGTGAGATGGTGGCAGAGCTTCCCAAATGAAAAGGTCTTAGAGGAAAAGGGTAAGAGCCTAGCAAAAGGTCCCTTGCTCTTCCCCTTGCTGTGGGTGGGGGAGCCTCGCCAAGTGAGAATCCCCTGGATGTGGACGCCTGGCCAGGAGCTTCTACCTAGCCCCAAAGTCTATTTCTTAAGCTAAAAGGTTAGTCACATATCTTCTTGCTTGATCCTCAGTGGATTTGAAGAACTGCCTTTCACGGAAGCCCAGAATGTTGCAATACACAGCCAAGCAAACCTCTGAGGCCTCTATCCTGAGAGCACTTGGAAGAGAGAGAAATCCCTGTCTCTTACAGCGAGGCACAGGCTTTGCAGGCAGGGGCTGTGGCGTGTGGACCTTTGCAAACCCTTGGGTAGATCTGGTTTTCTGTGACACAAATCCTTGTTCAGCAGCAAATTTCAGAGAATGGGACTAAAGGTGAATGATCCTAGATCCTGTCTTGGGAAATGAGGAAAATAAGTTGCAGCCATGGAATCCTGCAGACCTTACTACAAAGAAGCCTCAGGCCAGACTGTATCAAATAATGTATTTTTCAGACCCATTAAAGGACCCCAATCCACCCTCTGATCCTCCTTCCACTTGGCCCAGGTGGCCAGGACCCAGGCTACCTTCTGTCCTGTCAGAAGTGACCCTTTGATATCTGATCTCCCATCTGCTGGGCTAGGCATGTGGAAGAGACAGCTGGCACAACCCTTCCCGGGGGACTGCAATTAGGGGATATTTAATCCTGTCACCTGGTTCATTTGCAATGATGGATTTGGGCTGGAGCGCTGAGTGGCGCCAAGAGGATATTGGATTACCAGGGCCCATCCCCTTCACCCCTCAAAGAGGGCTGGCCCTCCCCTGCCCCTGCACCTGTCTTCCCCAGGCTCGAGGTGAGCCACCTGGCTGCCATGAATCAGAACAGCACTTGCTGTCAACCCCCTCCTTCCTGGCTCCCCGATATTTCACCTGAAGCCTCCTGCAGATATGAAAACACTGATGAGATTTTCACCCCCATGACTGCTTTCCCATCCCCACTTCTTTTAGGGGTTCTAGGGTTCGAGGTTTCCTAACTCACCATCATTCCATTTTTACTTTTCAGACTCTTGTTGATGGGAACTGGAAATTGGCTATTTAACGTAGGGGGCCTTCTCTGAACCACGGTGCTAGTTTCAGTTTACCTAATCTGTCCTTCTTTAGGCCAGCCAAGCAGTTTAAGGAGGAAAGACCAGGGCCCAAAGACCTGGAATGAGTGATTTTTATCAAGTCTCTTCCCCTCTCTGGATGTCTGATTACTCATCAATCAACTGAGCAGACTGGCTTAGACATTTTCTGAGGTGCCATCTAAATCAAACATTTTATGTTTCTTGGGAAATAATTGGGCTAATTCATAAGAGATGGAGAGTGTGTGTTAGACAATAGAAAAACTCTAGAGGGGAAAACAATGGACTCCATCGGCAAAATAAGATTCTTATTTGGAGCTATTTCTATGTAAAAGAAATACTTGTGTATCTATAATCATTGTCAGGTGGCCTCAAGGATTTTAGGTGACCCTGTGAGATAGCTTTAATCAGTCTTCCACTGACGCGTCAGTGTGAGTTTTGAAGGCGCACACCAGGTGCATGCCTGAGCACAGGGGGGTTGGGGTGTGCAGGGAGGGTCAGACCAGAAGACCACAAGGTGGGTCACTCAGGCTCCTAAGCATTTCAATCAGAGAAATTGTATGACCTCCCTCCGGACAAACCAGGAGAGGTTGCACATCTGGCCTGTCCTGTGGGAGGTGGCAGCTGTTTCAGAACATGCCAATTTGCCATATTTTGAAGCAGCCTTTGAGGATGGTGGCCAATCTCTCCACATGACAAGTTCAATGTTTCAGGAGAGGTGAGGGGTCCATAGTCACCTAGAGAGTTCCACCACTCTTAAGACTTTGCATAACAGCTGCTACCTCCCAAGACAGGCCAGATGTGCAACCTCTCCTGGTTTGCAGAGAGGGGTTCATACAATTTCTCTGCTTCAAATGGTTCAGTGCCTAACTTTTGCATTCAGAATAGAATACTAGTGTGTCACCACAGGTGACTGAGCCTGCATGATCTGGCCTTGCTGTCTTCTAGCCTCATCCTGCATACTCTCTCTGCATACTCTCTCACCCACGGTTAGCCCCCGTGTGTGTGTGTACCTGTGTATGGTGCACGCATGTGCGCGGTGCATGTGTGAGCCAGCAGGTGCACATACCTAAGCATTCCTGCCCTTGCCTCTGCCTTGGCACCTTGGAACTTGCAGTTGTTTCTACCTGGAATTCCTTGTCCTTAGTTCTTGATATGTGAAGATCCTTCTTATCCTTTCAGTTCTGGCCACAAATATTTCCACTTCAGGGAACTCTTCTCTGACCTATTTCTGTAAAACTATGGTCTGTTTTCTTAATAGTATCTGTACATTATCTTTTATGAAATAAACTTGCTGGTCCCCCTCCCTCCCCCGACTATAATCTCTGTGAAACTAGCAAACATTTTCTTTTGTTTGAAGCTCTGTTCTCAGTACCTAGAATGATAGTTAGTAGCACAATAAATATTTGTTGAATCAATGCACGCCAGACTCCCATTGTAGGGTGTTCTCTGAGGCCACATTTCTGGATATTCTTTGAGAAGGGCAGACCATGAGCTAGGCCAGAAGCGTCCTTACCACCGCACTGTACAACCACCCCCAATAGCAGCAGGTGCCTGAGTTTTCCCACTGGTTCCTGGTTCCAGCCTCTGCTGACCTACTCAAATTACTCATGTCTATGACAATGATCAAAGGGATTGGAACAAAGCAGCGCAATGGAATGAGTTGTGTTTTCCATCCTGGGAATGGGGCCTCTTTCAGAGCAGGTCCAGCCCTGGGAGAGAGCTCTTGAGAGCAGCAAATCTGCTACCTTCAAATGGTGGATGTGCAAACAAATGAAGATGCACTTGAGGAAAGAGGATTTTTCTCCAGAGAGGGGAAGCACTTTGAGCCCATCACTCCGCCCTTCTAGCCACAGAAATGAGTGTGTATATGTGTGTGTGTGTGTGTGTCTCCAACAGTGGGACAGAACCTGTCTTGCAAGCACTATGTCTCTCAAAGCCCTCAAATATTCTTGCAAATAGCCAGTGGCCCATCCCCACCCTGCACCCATAGAGTGGTGAGCGGTGTGAATTTTTTTTCTCTTGCCAATGCTTCCCATATAATTCCCTGTTTTTCCACAGAGCTACCCCAGTTAATCCCTCCTACTTCTTATGGTTCTTCTGAAATCCATCACTGTCTTTGTCAGAATCTGAAAATGTGATTGCTTTTAGGTAATTTGATAAATCATCTTAAGACATTTTCATATGCCTGTTCTCTGCCTCTCCATTCCAATTATAAGTTCCTTCAGGGAAAAATCCATACTTCTTTTTTTTTTTTTTTTTTTTTTTTTTTTTCATTTATAACCTTGTCCACAGATTCTTAGGACAGAATTTTCCTCTGTGTACTTGTTGTCTGAACACATTTTTTGTAGGCTGAGAACACTTGAAAGCTGTGTTATTTCATGTTATTTCATTCAAGCTGATCTTATTTCATTCATTAATTTATTTAAAATATTTATTACATGCAGGCATTGTACTTAGTGCTGGAGATTTGATCCTGAAGTTCACAGTCTGGGGCAGAGATGGAAACATACACAAATAACTGTGATACAACGTGGTAAGTGCTGTAATATAGGTACCATGTGCTCAGAGTGCTATGGGAACTCAGGAGGGAGCTTATGAAATAATTTAGTTAATGTTCTAGCCTCTACATGTGAATGTTAAATAACGCCTTTCCTTTGTAAGTGCTTCCTGCTTCTCCTGGCATTTTTAAATGTCTACTACCTTAGTGGATGCGTCTACTGATCTTTTTAAACAAACTCCCCCTTACATAGAGTAGGTGTTCAAGAAATATCTACTGAAAGACTGAATAAGTGAATGGACAGTTGATGTATTAGCTCAAGCTTATATTGGATAAACTCATTGTCACAGAGTGATTTGCAGAAGGTCATAAACAGGAACCCGGGTAACGAGTAGCACTGCACATTACATACCTACTACTAATCCACCCTAATGCAGCAGATACAATGAAGTGCAAGGTCTGTTCCTTTCTCTAGGAGCATGTGATGTGAACCATGAATATTTCAATGATGATAGAGAGGATGGAGGGCAGCTGAGGGCAACAGCACAAGGTGGTCCCTGGCTCAACACCGAGTGACTGGTGCCAACCAGAAGACCACAAGAGGCAGGTGAGATCATTGGAGATTAGAATGACTGGGAAAGGCTTCACGAGGGAAGTAGAATTTGAACTTGAACTTAAAAGATTGGTTGATCAAAACAGAAAGAACAGAATAGGAAGAAAAGAGGAGGTGAAAAATAAAAAAAATACGCTCAAAAGAAATGAAACCTGACTCCTGATCACCTTGGCCAGATCCAGGTGGGAGGCAGCCCTCAATAGAGTGATACACTCTCTGCCTCACTGCTTGGTTACCAGCTCATGGGTGCCTATGAATTCTCCCCACACTGCTCCTTGCCCCCCACCCACACCTGCCAGATGGTCTCTCATGGTTTACTTGTTCCCAGTCCAAACCTACTAAGTTGTTAAAAAAAAAAAAAGTCCTTTATGTTCTACTTTGTCACTGGTGCTTTTTTTTAATCTCCTGGTTCTAATAAATACTCAGATGCCCCCAGTGATTGTGACAGAATCCTATCAATGATAGGCTGTTATTCTCCCACTCCCCTTGGGTCATCTATATAAGGGAGGGACTTGGGGGTCAACTTCCTGTTAGTTCTCCATTTCTGTTTTGGGATAATTATTCTTCCTCTCATGTTGAAATGTACATCATAATTTGAAGCTCTTGGCATCTCTACCTCTATTCATTGTTGTTATCTATCAACTTCCGGGTCTCGCTGTGAAAAAAGGATAAGACTCCAGCTTAGGAGCATAATTATCATTTGGTGTGCTTTCCCAACCCTCCTTCACCCCGTTCTTCAACTACTGACTGGTGTACAAGTGTGGTCTAGAAACTCTGTTTATATCATGTGGCCCTGATCCCTTATCCCAAGGTGGAAAGACCAAGTTGGACTCATGACCCAGAAGGTCCAATCTGATCTTCTCTCCCAGGGGTTTTGAAAGGGGAGCAAGAGACTAATTTCAATCTGAGCTGTTTCTTTTGACATAGGAACAGTCAACTGCTAAGCAGTAGCCAAACTTGGCCATGTGTATGTGAAGCAGGTAAAGCTAATCTGAAGGAAGGTAGAGAAGAATAAGGCAGACTTGCAAAGAGGGGTGAGGCCAGACAGGCTGAAGGGCCCTGTTTGGCCAGGCACCTGACATATTTCCATTCTATCCTGAGACTCAACTTCTCCTTCTCCTCCATGTCCTTAGGATGCCCCATATAAATGGAATAATTCCCATCCCCTCCAAAATTTAAGTACTTTCATTTCAAATTCTGTTTGTTTCCTTCTGATATGCACAACTAAAACAACTTTCTTAAAAAAAATAAAAGCAGAGATGGAGACAACTGCCATGAAGGCTTAAAGTTTGCAAACATAAAAATGACCTGGTTGACACAAAGGGGCATGCTTTACTTTCATATGATTAACTATGAAAAACCCACTGACTATGTGATGGGAAACATGGTAATCAAGAAAGAGTAGTTGAGACTTCTGCTTTCGGACAGACCAATAATGGTAAATCATTATAACCTGAAGAATCTTCCCAGTAGAGTCATCTAGAAATGTTCAATATTTAACAAAAACAATTTTGCTGTTTGCTTTCTTCTTGTTTTCCTTCTCAAGAAATAAATAAGGAAAATGAAAGGGGAAAGTAGGACTCAAGGACTAGTTTGATTGATGCTGCTAATGCCCTAGATGGTGTGGAGTGGGAGAGATTTTGTCTTGCTAACCTTATGATGACATAAGGCAGAGAATTGAAATTGAGATCTATGCATAAATCCAAGACCAATTCAAAATGCACACATCCAGGGGGTATGTGAAATAGGAAAAATCAGCAACCTACTAATACAGGGCAACTATGGAGAGGTGTGATTTGCTCCTGTACTTGCTCTGGATGATAATAGCAAATATTCTCTGTGAAATAGAAACCCTGGGCCTTCATATTACATAGATTTAAGGCCCAAATTTATAATAAACCATATGGTATGGAAAACCTAAGCTAGTAAATTAATATAAAAATAGTATATTTTTAAATATATAAAATATATAAATATATAAAATGTATATATTGTAAATATATAAAATGTATGTATATAAATGTAAATATATAAAATATATGTATATAAATATATAAAATATATAAAATATATAAATATATAAAAATGTCCTGCTCAATAAAACCCTGGGAATTACTGATGGAGACAAATGTTAATCTGCTTTGGAAGGATGCTCCCTCAGCATGGTCTGCAATGGATTTTTATGGGAAAAACAAAAGGTCTGCTAAAAAGATCTCACAATAAAACATGACAAAAATGCACATGGAACTGGTCAACCATGAGTGAGAATCTCCATAAACAAATAATAGGAAGATTCCAACATCAAAACCTTGATATAATAGAATGGCAAGCTGAAAGATCATGCAGAATAAGTGTTTAAAGACCTTTAAAAAGTAATGTAGATTCTATGTATGACACAAACAAAACAGTATGAAATAAAACAAGCAAATTTAAAAATTAACCAAAGAGAAATTAAAACATGCAAATTTGAAAACTAAAAACACAACAGAAACATCTTGGAAATACAAGGAAGAGAATTAATGAATTAGAAGGTGGATCAAGATACTTTAACAAAAGTAGAGTGTGATAAAAGGAAAGATGGTGTCTTAGTCCATTTTGTGTTGCTGTAACAGAATACCACACACTAAGTACAAACTACTGAGTAATTTGTAATGAACAGAAACTCATTTGGCCCACAGTTACAGAGGCTGAGAAGTTTGAGATTGAGTGAGACCTTCCTGTTGTTTCATCTCATGGCAGAGGTGGAAAGGCAACAGAGTGCATACATGAAAGGTACAGATAGGAAGATAAACTCATCCTTTTATCAGGAATCCACCCCTTAGAAACTAAACCATTCTCACAATAACAGCATTAATTCATTCGTAAGGAAAGAGACCACATGACCTAATTACTTCCTAGTGGTCTCACTTACCAGCACTGGGGATTAAGTTTCCAGGACATGAACTTTGGGGAACATATTCAAACTTTGGTGAATAAAAGAAAAAATAGAAAAATAGAGAATGATATAATTAATCTAAGTAAATACCAATAGGAGTTCCAAAAGAAAAGAACTAAAATAGGGCAGCACCTGTGACTCAATGGAGTAGGGTGCCAGCCCCATATGCTGGAGGTGGTGGGTTCAAACCCAGCCCCAGCTAAAAACTACAAAAAAAAAAAAAAAAAAGAAAAAAGAAAAGAAAAGAAAAAAAAAAAAAGAACTAAGATAGCATAAGAATTATCTTATGTTAAAATTGTCCAGAATTGATTACAAACTTGATTAATCATATTAAAAAGCACAATGGATAGGCAGAATAAACAAAAATAAATACATAACTAAACACATCACAATGAAACTGCCAAATACCAAAGACAAAGAGAAAACCTTAAAAGGAATCTTAGCAGAGAGTTTACTACAGAAAAACAATAGTTATTTGGGCAGCATACTTCTCAATAGCATTATTTAGGCCAGAGGATAATACAATGTGTCTTCAAAGTGCCAAGAAAAAATAATTGCCAACACAAAATTTGACACCAGTATAAACTAGTATTCAAAAAGTAAAGGAGAAATAAAGATACTTTTAGAAAAGTAAAGATTAAAAGAATTTTTAATTCTTAGAATCCTGCTGAAAGAAAATTACAAGAAGTATTGAACACGGAGTAAGATGAAAAAATAATGGTGAATAAATAAGCAACAATTGACTATATAAAATAAGAATCATAAAAATACCTAATTTGGAATTTACAAAAAAAGTCAAAAAAATAAAATATAAAGTAACATAATTTGGGGCATAATAGTTAGGAGTTAATGTGTTCAAACTTTCCTGTTTTGTTCATGGTAGAAATATTGATTATCTTTAGATTTTTTAAGTCAGCAGTTATGTTAAACATTTAAAGCTAACCACATACACATAAAAAATAGGAATATAATGCATAAAAGAAGGAAATTAAAAAGAAATGCAATCTATCAAATAAAAGCAAGAGAAAGCAGAAAAGTCTAGAAAAGAACAAAACAATGAAAAGTACAATTCAGTCCAAATATCAGTAAGCACAGTAACTATACTATTTGTAAAAAATATACTCTGGTACTATCTCAGGTAAGCAAAGATATATAAATAAAAGCATATTAGCAGGGGAAAATGAGATTCAAAAAACACATGAAAAGAAAAATGCTTATCCTCATTAGCAATCAGGAAATGCAAACTTGAAAAGTCAGATGTCACTGGACAAGAATTTGATTTATAACAATAAGTATTGGTGAGGAAAGAAGGAACTCTTAAGCATTGTCAGAAGAATGCAGACTGAAAGGAATTGGTCAATAAATCTAATAAAGTGGAAGATAAAAGACTAACTTAGCACCTTCTATTCTGGCTGTGAAGAACTTACAGAGTCCAGACTTGACCTAGAAAACTAGACAACATATATAAAACTACATTTTTCATTCTTGAATAAGAGGCAGGCAGGATTGCAATCCATGAGAGAAGGTAAACAAACCAAGGGAACCCCAATAGCACCCTGGCTTTCTTCATTAAAGTACCTAAAAAAGCCCTATAGTCTTCCTGAATTAAGAAGTAGATATCATAGCTTAATGTGAATTTGTGAGGCAAAATGCTGGAGTTGGGGAGCCATACAGATAAAGGGTTCCAGAAAATAGCATAGGACTTTCCTGGAGTCTTTGGCTGAAAACTATACTCTGCTCCTAAGAACAATTATTGATCCCAGTAACTGTTTAAGCCAAGAATAATTTACAAAACTTAAAAGGGATGGGTATCATTTGAGTTCCTATTAGCTAGAATGGCAAGATGTTGTTGATTATACAAATAATTTGGCAGCGTCATCAAAAGGGTCATGATTCACTAGGGAGATAAACTAACCCTAAAAGAAGTTTTCTTTAGACTGACCCTTTAAAAAGATCAAAACAAGCCTTGAAAAAAATCAAACTAATCCACAAGTAGCTTAATTTTTTTTTTTTTTTTTTTTTTTTTTGCCAGAAAAAGACCAATATTTTTAAGTGCAATAGAACAAAATCCAAATCTATCGTCCAACAATCTAAAAGTCATAAGTTCTGGCATCTAATTAAAAATTGGTATATATCTGAAGAAGTACAAAAGTGTGGCCCATAAACAGCAAGAGAAAAATGAGTCAAGAGAAACAGATACAGATGAAAAATGACACCAGATGAAGACTTATGTCTACATAATGGCACGTAGAGTTCTGGAAGTAGCAAATATGAAAGTAAATACAAAATATTTTTACTTATCTAATTTATTTAGAAGACTCAAGGTGAAAGGGTAGAAAACAACATTTCATGCAAATAGATACAAAAAGCAAGCTGGTGTAGTCATTCTTGTATCATATGACATTGACTTCAAATCAACAAAAATAAAGACAGTGATTATCACTATATAATGGTGCAGGGAACAGTTCAACAGGAAGACTTAATAATTCTAAATATTTGTGCATTTAACACAAGAGTGCCCAGACTCATAAGTCAAGTTCAACTTGATTTAAACAAAATGATGAACAACAGCATCATAAGCACCATCATCAACACCCCAACAACAGAAGAGGACAAATCCTCCAAACAGAAAACAAGCAGAGAAACAAAACAGGCCTAAGTGAACAGGCATGAGAGAAACTTACAGAACATTATACCCCAAAACTACTGAATATGTGTTCTTCTCATCAGCTCAAGGAATATTAAGACTGATCACTTACTAGGCCACAAGATGTGTCTCAACAAATTAAAAAAAAAAAAAAAAAAAAAGGAAATTATGCCATGTACCTTCTCAGACCACAGTGGAATAAAATTAGAAATCAATTCCAACAGAAACATGCATCCCTATACAAAGTCGGGAAAACTAAGCGACCTATTGTTGAGTAATATTTGGTCAATGAAGAGATAAAAATAGAAATCAAAAGAGTGTTTGAACTAAATTATAAAGGGGACACAAGTTTTCAAAATCTATGAGATATAGCAAAAGCAGTCCTGAGAGGAAAACCCATAGCCTTAAATGCTTACACCCAAGAGGCAGAAAGATCACAAATCAACAATCCAATGAATCTTCTCAAGGAACTGGAAAAGGAAGAGTAAACTAATCCCCAACCTAGCAGAAGAAAAGAAATAGCCAAGATCACAGCAGAACTAAAGGAAATCAAGAACAAAAGAACTATACAAAAGATCAATGAAACAAAAAGTTGGTTCTTTGAAAAGATAAACAGGATCGACAAGCCTCTAGTTAACAACTAAAAGTACTCTACTAAGTGCCATTAAAAATGAAAAGGGAGAAATTACAACTGATATAATACAAAATACAAGATACAAGAAATACAAAATATCTCAGAATACTATAAAAATATCTATGCTCATAAAATGGAAAACATGCAAGATATGGATAAATTTTTCAAAACTCCCAACCTCTCTAGGTTCAATCAGGAAGATATAGAACTCAACAGACCAATATCAAACATCAAATTGAAGCAGCAATAAAAAATCCTTCCAACCTTGGACCAGACCGTTTCACACCTGAATTTTACCAAACCTACAAAGAAGAGCTTGTACTTATACTGCAGAAATTATTCTTTAATATTGAGAAGAAAGGAATCCTCTCTAACTCATTCTGTGAAGCCAGTATCACCTTGGTACCAAAGCCAAAAAAGGATACAACTAAAAAGGCAAACTGAAGATGTCAGTTTTATTTCCTGGTTTTCTATTCAATTCCAAGTGTCTATGTCTCTATTTTTTTTGTGCCAGTACCATGCTGTCTTGATCACTGTGGCTTTGTAGTACAGCCTAAAATCTGGTATGGTGATGCCCCCAGCTAATCTTTGATAAACCAAACAAGAACATACCTTGGGGGAAAGACTCTCCATTCAATAAATGGTGTTGGGACAACTTGATATCCACATGTAAAAGACTGAAACTGGACCCACACCTTTCCCCACTCACAAAAATTGATTCAAGATGGATAAAGAACTTAAATTTAAGGCATGAAACAATAAAAATTCTCAAAGAAAGCATAGGAAAAACACTGGAAGATATTGGTCTGGGGAAAGACTTCATGAAAAAGACTGCCATGGCAATTGCAAAAACAACAAAAATAAACAAATGGGACTTCATTAAACTGAAAAGCTTCTGTACAGCTAAGGAGACAACAACCAAAGCAAATAGACAACCTACACAATGGGAAAGGATATTTGCATATTTTCAATCAGACAAAAGCTTGATAACTAGGATCTATAGAGAACTCAAATTAATCCACATGAAAAAAGCCAATAATCCTATACATCAATGGGTAAGAGACATGAATAGAACCTTCTCTAAAGAAGACAGATGAATGGCTAACAAACATATGAAAAAATGTTCATCATCCCAATCTATTAGAGAAATGCAAATCAAAACCACACTGAGATACCATCTAACACCAGGAAGAATGTCCCACATCACAAAATCTCAAAACTGCAGATGCTGGTGTAGATATGGAGAGAAGGGAACACTTTTACACTGCTGGTGGGACTGCAAACTATTAATAATATAACCTTTCTGGAAGGAAATATGGAGAAACCTCAAAGACCTTCCATTTGATCCTGCAATTCCATTACTGGTCATCTACTCAAAAGGAAAAAAATCCTTTTATCGTTAAGAACACTTGTACTAGACTGTTTATTGCAGCTCAATTTACAATTGCCAAAATGTGGAAACAGCCTAAATGCCCACTAACCCAGGAATGGATTAACAAGCTATGATATATGTACACCATGGAATACTATTCAGCCATTAAAAAAAATGGAGACTTTACACACTTCGTATTAACCTGGATGGAAGTGGAAGACATTATTCTTAGTAAAGCATCACAAGAATGAAGAAACATGAATCCTATGTACTCAATTTTGATATGAGGACAATTAATGACAAGTAAGGTCACCATGGGGGTTGGGGAAGGGGAGAGCAGAGAGAGAAAGAGGGAGGGAGGGGTGGGGAATAGAAGAGCAGAGAGAGGGAAGAAGGGAGGGGGTGGGGCCTTGGTGTGTGCTACACCTTTTGGGGGCAAGACATGATTGCAAGAGGGACTTTACCTAACAAATGCAATCAGTGTAACCTGGCTTATTGTATCCTCAATGAATCCCCAAGAACAACAACAAAAAAATACACACACCTATTAAAAAAAAAAAAGTTAAAGAAAAGCAAACTGAACTCAGCTGTACATCAAAAAAAAAAATAATAATAATAATAGTTTATCATGACCAAGTATATTTCATCCCAGAGATGCAAGAACAGTTAGCATATGCAAATCTATATGGAACCCACCACATAAATATATGCAAGAACATGGACTAAATGATCCTTTCAATAGATGTAGGAAAAACATTTGACAAAACTCAGTACCCTTTTATCATAAGAAGGCTTAATAAAATAGGCATAGATGGGACTTACCTCAAAATTATGAAGTCACATATATATGACAAACCCACAGCCAACATCAAACTAAATGGGGTAAAAACTGAAAGCATTCCATCTTAGAATTGGAACCAGCTAGACAAGATTGCCCACTCTCTCCACTTCTGTTCAACATAGTACTGTAAGTCCTAGCCAGAGTAATCAGGCAAGAAAAGAAAACCCCTAAGATTCAACCAGGAGACTTCTGGAGTTGATTAATTTAGTAAAGTCTAATAAACATATACAATAAATAAATGTACACAAATTAGTAGCTTTTGTACACACCAACAATAGTCAAGCTGAGAATCACAGAAAATATGTAATACCTTTCTCAATAGTACTAAAGGAAATAAAATATCTAAACTATAGATTTTTCCTCTATAGAGAAAAATAAGAAACACTGAGGACAGAAATTGCAGAGGATGGAAATAGATGGAAAATATATGGCATGATGATGGATCAGCAGAATCTACGTTGATAAAATTGCTATACTACCCAAAATGATTTATAGATTCAATGCTATCCCCATTAAAATACCAAGGCTATTTTTCTCAGCTCTAGAAAAAAATAGTTCTATGCTTTGTATGGAATCAAAACAGAGGCCAAATAACCAATGCAACCTTATATAATAAGAACAAATCAGGAGGGATCGTTTCATCAGACTTCATGTTATATTACAAGGCTGTAGTAACCAAAACAGAATGGTACTGGCAATAAAAACAGATACAAAGACATATGGATCAGAACAGAGAACCCAGAGATGAAATCATTTTCATATTCCCACCTGATTTTTAACAAAGTAGATAAAATATACCTTGAGGAAAAGATTCCCTGTTCCATAAATGATGCTGGGAAAACTAGATTGCTACCCATAAAAGATTGAAACAGAATCTGTACCTCTCACCATTCACAAAAATTAATTCACAATGGATAAAAGACTTAAACCTAAGGGATGAAACTACAAGAATTCTAGAACAAAATATTGTAAAAATTCTTATAAGTATTGACCTTGGGAAAGATTTTCTGAAGAGTAATCACAGAAACAACAAAAATAAACAAGTGGGACCTCATCAAATTAAAAAGTTTCCACACAGCCAAGGACACAATCAATAGAGTAAATAGTACACAGAATTGAAGAAAATATTTGCATGCTATACATCTGATAAAGAGATCATAACCAAAATCTACAAAGAATTCAAGCAAATCTGCAAGAAAATATCAAACAACCCTACTAGTAGTTGAAAAACAAGAACAGAAGCTTTTCAGAGGAAGATGGCCAAAAAAAACATGAAAAAGCATTCAACATCTCTAATAATTAGGGAAATATAAATCAAAAGCACAATGAGATATCATCTAACTCCAGTGAGAATGGGTCCTTCCCTACTTGTGTGTACCTCCACCATGTACCTGCTTATCAAAAGACGTAACAATTCTTTCTGATAAACAGAAAGTCCCAAAACAAGTGCTGTCATGGATGCAAAGAAAAAGGAACACTTACACACTGTTGGTGGGATTGCACCTCTATGAAAAGTTTCATGGAGATACTTCAAAGAATTTAAATTAGACCTACCATTTGATCCAGTAATGATATTTCTTGATATATATCTAAAGTAAAAATGGTAATTTTATAAAAAGAACACCTAGACTCAAATATTTATAGCACCACAATTCACAATTGCAAAGTTGTGGAAACAGCCTAAGTACCCATCAACACATTAATGAATTAATATATGCATACAATGAGTACTACTCAGACATAAAAAAATGGCAATGTAGTATCTTTTGTGACAACCCAGAAAGAACTGGAAACCACTCTTCTAAGTAAAACATCACAAGAATGGGGAAACAAACACATGTACTCAAACCAAATTCAAACTAATAAAATACTTAAGTGCAAGAAAAAAAATCAAACAATCTTGTCAATCCTGTTTATCTTTTCAAAGATAAACAATAGAAATCAAAAGAGTGTTTGGAATTTCATTTACTTCCAATTTATGAAAGTAAATCTCAATGAAAATCAAGCTGGAGGAGAGAAAAGAAGAGGAGATGGGTAAATTCACACCTGTTGGGTACAGTGAACACTATCTGAGTGAAGGGCACACTTATACCTTTGATTTAATCTGTAAAAAATCAAAGTATGTAAACAAAATGTCTCTACCCCAATATTCTGAAATTAAAACATATGATTGATTGTGGACAGAAAAGTACTAGTTGATTATAAGATTTATAACATGTAAAAGATAAAATAGGTAAGAATAGAATCATAAATAATCGAGAGAAATGTGAAGTATATAATACTATTGCAGGTAAATTGCAATTAAGTTAAAGATGTATATTATAAACAACAAAGCAACAATTAGAAACAAAATAAGGAAATATTCAAAAGCAGTAGATAAAATGGAACCATAAAATGTACTCAATCAAAAATAAAAAATTTTAAAGACCCCCAAAGTATAAGAAAGAATAAAAATCAGATGGAACAAATAGAAAACAAGTAACAACATGGTAGATTCAAACTCAACCATATAAATAAGTATATTAAAAATGAAAGGTTTAAACTGCAATTAAAAGGCAGAGATTGTAAGACTGAATAAAAAAGCATGATCAAAGTATATTCTGTTTAAAAGAGAATTAATTTAGGTATAAGGACACAGATGTACACTACTCAGATGATGGTTACACCAGAAGCCCAGATTTCACTATTATACAAATGTATACATTTAAGGGGTAACAAAATTGTACCCCTTAAATGTATACAAATGACAAAAGACATAGAAAAGCTAAAATTAAATATTGGAAAACCATGAAAATAATTGCATAATAAAATTAGAGTTGCTATATCACTAGTAGATAAAGTAGAGTTCAGAAAAAGGGATATTATAGGGAATATAATGAAGGGATAAATTTATCAAGAAGACATAAAAATTCTAAATGTTTGTGTACCTTAGAATATAGTTCAAAATACATGAAGCAAAAAACGATAAAATTAACAGGAGAAAGAGAAAAATTCAAAATTATAACAAAAAAATTCAACAGTTCACTCAGTAGCTGATAGAAAAAATAGACATAAATTAGTAAGGATAAATTGTCCTGAACAACATTATTAGCCAACATAACCTAATTGTCATGTATTCAACACTCCACTCAACAACAGAATCCACATGTCTTTCAAGTGCATATGGAGTGAATGTTCATCAAAACAGGCCATGAAAACAATGAAAACAGAAGATGTGAGGAGCAAGATGGCAGACTAGAACCAGCCCATGCATGCAAGGAAAGGATCAAAAATTGCAGGTGGATACCCACCTACAGAAGGGTCTTCTTGAAAAGAACATTGTAAAATATGGAAGAAGTGATGGGGGACATTCAGCATGAGGGAAAGGGTGTCAGGGCAATTCATTCTGCAAGATCAGAAGGTACATGAGGGAGGCACACTCAAGTGGAGATAGACAGGAGGAAAAAGCCCTGGGGTTCTATGGTCCCCTCACAAGCACTGTAGTCAGAGCTGTGATGGGGATTCCCCCAAATACCGCAGGCTCTGATTTGATCAGGGAACTGCTTGAAGTCTGTGCAGTAACATTGCACTAGAAAGCAGGTAAAGCAGGGAACTGGTGACTTCCATTCCTAGGTTATTGCAACTGATGCCATTCTGAGCTCTCAGGTACAGGGTTCCAGGTCTACATAGGCTTGGCTTTGGTTCACCTGCCACTGCATAGCCCTCACTGGGTCAAAGAAGGAGTAGGCAGAGAAGTGGCTCTCCGGAGCCATGCCCTGTGATTGGAAGCTAAGTACCCCTCCCTTCCAACAAGCAATTTGAGCAGAATAGGTTCCACAGATGCCACCTGAGAAGACTTTTGGGGACTGTCTCCATTGGTCCCTGCGCAGGGGAGACCTCTGGCTGAATGGTGGCCCTGACCCTGGCACTACAGTCCCACCCTCACCACTCCCATACAGCTTGCATGGCTCCAATCCCATAGTTCCTGCACCACCATTCAACACCATGTTTCCATTCACCTAGCTCCTGGCCTACCTCTAGGCTACAGCTCTGAGGCTCCCACAGCCACTGGACCTAGCTCTAAGGCCAGCCACTGATATTGAGCACTGTAGCCCAACCACAAGTCTCCCACTGGCTGCCTGGCAGGAATCAGCACATGGTTCAAAGGTTCACAAGTGACCCATCAGCCTCAAACTACCATCACGTCAGGAGCCAGTTCAAGCAAACACCCATAGCCTGGACACAAATGACCGCTACCCAGATAGCCTCACACAGATGCCACTGTCATTCCATGAGAAAAACCTGGGCAGAGCTATTTCCCAAAACATATGCCTACCTGGAGAGGTCAGTACAGCACTTACAAATCACTCACCTTCTAACTCAAGCCTCCAACAGTGGCTCGGGGAACAACTCACCACTCTGCATAAAGATCATCCAGCCCTGACTTGAAGTGTAACAATCACAAAGGAATGGAACAAAATAGAACAACTGAATTATAGGCTCTTGGTATGCCTGCTCCTCCCCAGCTGGGTCAATCTTCTAAAGTAGGACACAAATGGTTCTTACTAGGAAGGAGAGTTCCCAGCACAGAAGAATGGGCGTGTTGTAAACCTATCATCCTTGAGCTGAGAGAGGAGAATTCAAATGGGAAGAAACTAGCAAAATAACTCTGGCAACATTTAAAAACAAAACAGTTTAGTACCTCCAAGTGGTCACAATGGATTTATAGCAATGAACCCCAACCAACAGAATATTGTTGAAAAATCAGAAATGGAAATCAGAATATGAATGGAAATAAGATGAATGGAATTGAGGAAAAAGTTTCAAACCAACAAACAGAAACCAAGAAAATGCCAGAACATTAATTAAAAAAAAAATTTAAAGCTACTAAAAAAGTAGACAACATAAGAAAGGATATAATAGAACTTAAAAAAATGAACGTCTTTAGGGAATTTCAAAATACAGCAGAAAGCTTCAACAACATGCTAAACGAAGCAGAAAAATCTCAGACCTTAAAAACAAGGCTCTTGAATTAACCCACTAAGTCAAAAATGCAGAAAAAAGAATAAGAATAAGGAAGAATAGACTCAGCACCTGTAGCTCAAGTGGCTGGAGTGCTAGCCACATACACGGGAACTGGCCGGTTTGAATCCAGCCAGGGCCTGCTAAACAACAATGATGACTACAACCTAAAAATAGCCAGGTGTTGTGGCAGGCACCTGTAGTCCCAGCTACTTGGGAGGTTGAGACAAGAGAATCACTTAAGCCCAAGAATTTGAAGTTGCTGTGAGTTGTGACACCATGGCAGTCTATCGAGGGTGACAGCTTGAGACTCTGTCTCAAAAAAAAAGGAAGAATAAACAATTGAATGAAGAAATATAGAACTATATGAAACAAACTAATAATAGAATTAGGTATCTCTGAGATAAAAGAAGAAAAATCAAAATGCATGGAAAATCTATTCAAGGGAATTATTGAGAAAAATTTCCCTGGTATTATCAGAGATTCAGATATCCAGATACAAAATGGTTATTGAACACTGGGAAATTTCACAACAAAGAGTATAACTCCAAGACACATATTCATCAACCTGTCCAAAGTCAAAACAAAGGAGAAAATTCTATAAGCAGCAAGATGAAGGCAACATCTTACCTACAAAGGAAAACCCATCAGTCCAGCCATAGACTTCTCAGCAGAGCTCAGATGGAACTGAAACTTTATTATTAGTTTTCTTAAACAAAATAACTGCCAGTAGAGAATTTTCTATGCTACAAGACTAAGTTTCACAAATCAGGAAGAAATAAATATTTTTCCAGACCAGCAACACTAAGGTAATTTGTCACTAGCAGACCTGCCCTACAGGAAATCCTCAGAACTGCATTATATGTGGAACAGCATGCTAGATACCCACAAGTATAAAAATGCTCAAAAGTTAGAGCTCACAGCTCTTATAAAGTAATAGCACAAGAGGAAAAGCAAACAATAAGTATCACTCAAGATGATGAACAGACTGGTATCTCACATATCAATACTAACACTCAACATGAATGATCTGTATGCCACAGTTAAAAGACATGGCACTTAGGCTGATTCCACATCTTTGCAGTTGTGAATTGTGCTGCAATAAACCTGTGCATGTATCTTTTTGCTAAAATGATTTTTTTCTTGTATAAATATAATTTTTCATTATTGTCTTCTTTAATAATAAGGGCTTCATTTTTACTAGCTGTTTTGTCCCTGTTCCTTGCCCCTCCCTCTCACCCACCAGTTTTATTCCTTAAGGTTTGTTTGGTTTGATTTATAGTATTTTTGTTTTTCTTCTCTATTTGGTGGAGGTCAATTCCTGTGTCTGCTCAGGCTGGTCAAGGGACCCACCCAACCCAGGCCCCACAGAGGTTGGAATTTGTGGGTGTGGGTCAAAGTATCCTATTGTGCACCACTATTACTCCTGTCTCTTTCTGTTCCCCTCTTTTTTGTCTATCTTCCCTTTTACTCAACCCCTTTCCTTTATCTTTTTTCTTTTTTAATCTTTTATACTTTCTTGTTCTTCACTCTTCTCATCCTTTTAGTCCTTTAACAAAAGAACAATTCAACTTCTTAGGTCAGAGGCACAGTAACTTAAAGAGCAAGAGGAGCTGATGGGAAAAAGTAGGGCAAGGAAACAGGCAAAAAGAAAACACTCATGAGGGAGAAACAGCAGAAAATTCCTACCAACTTGAAGAACCAAAACAGAGCAATGCCCTCCCCCCCCGCCCCCACCGGGGATCATGAGGTAGCTACTGCAGAGGATTCCACCTGTAAAGAAAAGTTAGAAATGATAGAAGGGGAATTTAAAACATGGATGATAAAAACAATGAAGGAAATTTTTGAGAAAGGAGAAAATAACCAAAAGGAAATCCAAAAACAGAATCAAATAAGAGATGAATGATATGAAGAATATAGAAAGGAAATAGTGGAGGTTAAGAAACTGAAGCAGTGAATCAAGGAACTTAAAGATGCAGTAGAAAGTATCAATAACAGACTAGATCATGCAGAAGAAAGAACCTTAGAGGTAATGGATAAAGCTCTTAAGCTAACTCAGGCAGTTAAATAGACAGATAAAATGAGAGAAAGCAGAACATTCATTGACAGAATTATGGGACTTTATGAAGAATTCAAGCATACAAATTATAGGTATCCCAGAAGGGGAAGAACACCCCAGAGAAATGGAAGCCCTACTAGAGGATATAATAAATGAAAAATTCCCAAATATCACCAAAGATTCTGACACACTCCTTTTAGAGAGATATCAGATCCCAGGTCATCTCAACTCAAATAGAGCTTCTCCAAGACACACTGTCATGAACATGTCCAAAGTTAAGACAAAAGAGAATATTCTGAAAGCTGCCAGGAATAAAAACCAATTGACCTACAGGAGCAAATACATCAGGGTGACTGTGGACTTCTCAAATGAAACTTTTCATCCCAGAAGATAATGGTCATCTTCCTTTAATCTATTTAAACAAAACAATTTTTCATCCCAGAATTCTATATCCCACTAAACTAAGCTTTAAAATTGATGGAGAAATCAAATCATTTCCTGGTATGCAAACATTGAGGAAGTTTGCCACAATAAGACCAAGACCAGCTCTACAGGAAATACTTAGACCTATTCTACACACTGACCATCGCAAAGAACCACCAGCAAAGTAAGCACCCAGAAACTAAATGACAAAGCCTAGCTTCCACAATGATGCAAAAGATAAAACTAAGCAATGGACTTTCACAAAATAAGATGACTAGAATTCTACCACACTTGTCAATTATCTCAATAAATGTTAATGGCTTGAATTCTTCACTGAAGTGGCATAGGCTGACTGATTGGATAAAAAAGCACAAGCCATCCATTTACTATGTACAGGAAACACACCTAGCTTCAAAGGACAAAGTAAAACTCAGGGTTAAGGGATGGAAGACAATGTTTCAGTCAAATGGAAATCAGAAGAAAAGAGAGATTTCAATCTTATTTTCAGATATAAATGGTTTTAAAGCAACATAAGTCAAAAAAAGACAAAGATGGACACTTCTTATTCATCAAGGGAACAATACAACAAGAAGACACTTCAATTATAAATATTTATGCACCCAACTTAAATGCTCCCAGATTCTTGAAACAAACCTTAATTGGTCTGAGCACTGTGATATCCCATAACATCATAATAGCAGGGGACTTTAACACTCCTCTTACAGGGGTGGATGGATCCTCTAAACAGAAACTAAAAGATACAAGGGACTTAAATGTGACCCTAGAATGACTGTGCTTGATAGAGATATATAGAACACTCCATCCCAAAGCTAAAGAATATATGTTTTTATCATCGGCCCATGGAACATTCTCCAAAATAGACCATATCCTAGGACACAAATCAGACCACAAGGCAATAAAGGTAGAACTCTACTCCAACAAAAATTGTCATCCCCACACAAGACATGGAAGTTAAACAACCTTATGCTAAATTACAGTTGGTCAAGGAAGAGATAAAAAAGGAAATCATGAAATTCCTTAATCATAACAACAACGAAGACACAAGCTACCTGTGGGACACTGCAAAAAGCAGTCCTAAGGAGGAAATTTATCATTTTAGATGCCTACATCTGAAAAACAGAAAGAGAACAAACACATTGATAACCTAATGAATCATCTTAAGGAAATGGAAAAGGAAGAGAAATCCAATCCCAAACCTAGTAGGAAAAAAGAAATAATCAAAATTAAACCAGAAATAAATGAAATTGAAAATAAAAGAATCATTCAGAAAATTAATAAAACAAAAAGTGCTTTTTTTTTTTTGTTTGTTTTTTTGAGACAGAATCTCACTTTGTCACCCTCAGTAGAGTGCTGTGGCTTCATAGCTCACAGCAACCTCAAACTCATGTACTCAAGTGATTCTCTTGCCTCAGCCTCCAGAGTAGCTGGGACTACAGGTGCTCACCACAATACCCAGCTATTTTTAGAGATGGGGTCTTGCTCTTGCTCAGGCTGATCTCAAACCTATGAGCTCTGGCAGTCCACCTGCCTTGGCCTCCTAAAGTGCTAGGATTACATGTGTGAGCAAGTGCACTCAGCCAAAAAGTTAGTTCTTTGAAAAGATAAATACAATTGATAAACCATTGGCCAGATTAACCAGAAATAGAAAAGTGAAATCTTCAATAAACCTCAATCATAAATGAAAAGGGGGAAATAACAACTGATACCACAGAAATACAAGAGATTATTTTTGACTACTACCAAAAACTTAATGCCTAGAAATTTGACAATGTGGAGGAAACGGGCCAATACACCAAATCACACCATCTTCCTAGACTTAACCAGGAAGAAATAGATCTGTTGAACAGACTATTATCAAGCACTGAGATTGCAGAAACGATAAAATAACTTCCAACAAGGAAAAGACAGCACCAAATAGCTTTGCATCAGTTTTCTATCACATCTTCAAAGATGAATTTGTACCTATACTGTAGAGCCTATTCCAAAACATTGAGAAGGCAGGAACCTTCCCCAACACATTCTATGAAGCAAACATCACCTTGATTCCAAAACTAGGAAAGGACCTAACTAAAAAGGAGAACTACATGGATGTAAAAATCTTAGCTAATAGATTTCAGGTACTCATATAAAAAAATATATTAATACATACTGATCAAGTAGGCTTCATCCAAGAGATGCAAGATCAGTTTACCATACACAAATCCATAAATGTAATACACCATATCTATAGAAGCAAAAAAAAGACCATATGATTCTTTCAATAGATGTGATGCAGAAAAAGCATTTGACAAATTCAGCATCCTTTTCTAACAAGAACACTTAAGAAAACAGGAACAGGTGGCAGATTTAGTAAGCTGATTGAAGCCATCTATGGCAACCCACTAACATAATACTGAATGATGTAAAACTGGAAGCTTTTTCACTTAGAACTGTAACCAGACAAGGATGTCCACTTTCACCACTATTATTCAACATAGTTCTGGAAGTTTTAGTCAATGCAGTCAGGCAAGAGAAGGGTAGAAAGGACATCCAAATAGGGGCAGAGGAGGTCAAACTCTCCTCCTTTTCTGATGATAGGATCTTATACTTAGAAATCCCCAGAGAATCAACCACCAAACTCCTGGACATTATCAGGAAATACAGTAATGTCTCAAGGGATAAAATCAATGTCCACAAATAGCCTTTGTATACACCAATAACAGCCAAGTGGAGAAGCAAATCAAGGACACAATTCCCTTCACAGTAGCTTCAAAGAAAATGAAATACTTAGAAATATACCTAACAAAGAGGTGAAAGATATTTTCATAGTGAATTATGAAAGCCTAAGAAAAGAAATTGTAGAAGACACAAATAGAAGAACATACTATGCTGTTGGATGGAAATAATCAATATTGTCAAAATGCCTATTCTACCCAAAGCAATCTAAAGATTCAATGCAATCCCCATTAAAATACCAACATCATATTTTGAAGAACTAGAAAAAATGCACTTCATTTTGTATGAAACCAGCAAAAACTTGTATAGCTAAGGCTATTCCTAGTAATAAAAACAAAGTCAGAGGCAGCACTCTATTAGAATTCAGGCTATATTACAAGTCTACATTAATCAAAACAGCATGTTATTGGCACAAAAATAGAGACATTGACATATGGAATAGAATAGAAAACCAAGAGATGAAACCAGTCTCTACTTGCCATCTGATCTTTGATAAACCAAACAAAAGCATACCGGGAGGGGGGGGGGGACACTTCTGTGTAACAAATGATGCTGGGAAGACTGGATAACCACATGTAAAAGACTGAAACTAGACCCACATCTTTCACCCCTTATAAAAATTGACTCTAGATGGATAAGAGACTTATATCTAAGACACAAAACAGTACAAATCTTCGAAAAGAGTGTGGAGAAAATTCTTGATAATGCTGGACTGGGGAAAGATTTCATGACAAAGACTTCAGAGGCCATTGCAACAACAACAAAAATTAACAAATGGGATTTAATTAAGCTGAAAAGCTTCTGCACAACTAAGGACACAACAAGTAAACAAAAAAGATAACCTTCCAAATGGGAAAAGACATTTTCAGGGCATTAATATGACAAAGGGTTGATAATTAGAATCTACAGAGAACTCAAATTAATCGATAGAAAAAGAGTAAACAATCCTATCTACCTCTGGGAAAGAGATATGAACAGAACCTTCTCTGATGAAGACAGACAAATGGCTAACAAACATTTGAAAAAAATGCTTATTGTTCCTGATCATCAGAGAAATGCATATCAAAACCATCCTGAGATATCACCTAATCCCAGTGAGAATAGCCCAC
>CAUYPK010024512.1:0-48135 GCA_963574355.1 Loris lydekkerianus
CATTAGTGCAATCGCCTGTACCCATTCTAAGATGCACCATAGATGTGGCCCCACCCATTACCCTCCCTCCACCAAAACCTCCCCCCTCCCTTCCCCTTCAAGCACATCACTATCAGTCTACTGACAAGATGACATGCAATAATTAATCATTAATCTCATTTTGTCCTCACAAACTCTAAGGAGGTATTATTATTATTATTATTATTATTATTATTATTATTATTTTAAGAGATAGGGTCTTGCAGTGTTGCCCAGGCTGGAATACAGTGACTGGTTTTGGGAAGAGGTGCAGGTTTCTTTGACCCATGTTTGGAAAGAGAGATTCTAGTTTCTATGGCTAGCCTGGGCAGGGACCAGGGGAGAGAATGGAACTGAGAGAGAGAAGGGCAGGAGATGGTCAGAGAAAAACTTTAGCTGTGAGGTCTTCATTCCAGGTATTATTTCCTGAGCACCAGCATAACCAGGGACATAGAAAAGGTTCCTGAATGTGTCAGAAACTCCTTCATTCAAAACCAGGTCCCTTCAGCTATAACCAAGTAAATTTTTTATGGCAATCCAAATCCCACTGAGAAGCCAAATGTGTTATTTGACCCAATTTGGGCTAGATGGAAATTCGTAACAAACGTTTGCTAATTACAAACAGACCCCTAAGCAGCACTGAGAGATGGGGGCAGAACTGTCTCTGGGTCACTGCTTTTATTATAGCTCCCATAACTCTGTCTGAACGCAATCAAGAGTTCTCTTGTTGATAGCCCAGTTTTTATATGGATTAGTGCCTGGGTTCAGTTTCTGTTACCTAGTTCTCTCAATCACAAAATCATAGATTCCAAAAGGAAGCACACATTTTAAAATGAATGGTGTGCACTTAAGAAGTTCGGTAGAAACAGAGAATCCCCACTGTGACTAATTGCCACTAGGATTTGTTTCTAAGACAGCACAGGAATGATTTTCTTTAATTGTGTCATAAACACCTTATCTACACAAGGCACCTGTGTCAAGCATCAGAGGAACTTAAAGACAGAAGAAATGAGAACAATATCTTTCTCTTGCGATAATTCCTCCAGTTTTATCAGCTAGTGACAGCTCAGCCCACAAGGTGTGGAAATTATCATTGAAACAAATGGGTAATATTGCTTTTGGTCCAAAGGAAACCAAGCAACTGAGGTAACTTTGTGCATGAAGTTTCACTGTGCGTGCTGGTTATCACCAGATAACATTCTCAACTCGGTCTCAATCTTCATAGCCGTGATTCTTGGGTAAATAGTACGTAGCTTGGGAAAAGCTCTGCCTATCATCTCAAATTCCTGGAATTTCATCAATGAAAACTTCCTGAATGAACAAGAGTAGGACAAATGCAAAGACTTAATGTGAGAAATTAGATGATTTCCAGAACTTGTTCTCTCTTATTTACATGTCTTCTACCCAAATGCGAACTGTGTGGCATAGACGGGCTCTTAGAATATGAAGACATGCAATATTGGTAATAATAACAACTACGTTTTTTGAGTGCTTACTATATGTCAAGCTATACCATGTACTCTAGATTAACAATCTCATTTCCTAGTCACTCTAATTCCGTAAGGCAAATGAGGAAACTGAGGCACAGAAAGGTTACTACTCACTTACCCAAATCATACAACCAGCACTCTCTTGATAACAAACTATTACAGATATTTGATTTGTCTTTCTCAGTCTTGATTATTTCTTAATAAATTTCAAAAACAATGACCTCTTGTAGTGGTTCATAGTCACCAAGAAGTCTTCTAAAATGTATTTTATCTTTGCTTTCATAGTGTCTCCTGGGGATCACTGCCAGATGTTGGTGGATGAAAGCCATAGACTGAATAGAGCTCCTGCTGCCAGGCTTCCTGTCCCAGGGACAGGAGTATCTGTTGACATGGATTTCTGGCCCCACAATAGCATCCAGAACCCTGATGCTGGATTCTAGAACTCAGAAGTCACTGAGTCTTACAACATAATAAGCCTACGAGCACAGTAGTACCTCAGCAACCTCTGTACCTACCAGGACCCACCTCCTACCTGAAGTGGTTCCCATCTCTTTTAAGTCCCTGACAAGGAACTCTGCCTCTGAGAACCCTTCCCTTTCTTCTCCAGCCTTCTCTAGCCCTGGTGACGGCATGCACTTGTGCAGGCACCTGGAAGACTCAGGGTGGCTGTCTGGGATGGCTGGCATTGACAGGGCATGTGCAGGGGGTGAGACAAGAGCAGGCAGGGAGGAAAGTTATTGACTAAAGAGGAGCTCACATGCAGTTCTAAGAAGTCAGTGCCGTGTTGAGAGGGCAAGAGGGACTCAGAGGAAAACCGACATAAGCAAGGTTCACATTTAGGAAGCTCACTGGGGGAAACTGCATGGGGAAGGAGGCAAGATTGGAGGCAGGGAGATAAGTTAGAGTGTGTTATAAGAAACAATGTCGGCAAGTTTCATTTAACAGAGTTAACTGAGCAAAGAACAATTGGCAAACTGGGCAGGTGCCTGCCCAGAATAGCGTTCAGGGAGATTCTACCTCAGGGCACCGTCAGAGAGGGTTTATGGACAGGAAAAGGAAAGTGACAAACAGAAAAGAAAAGGTACAGAACAGCTGGATTGGTTACAGCTCAGTGTTTGCCTTATTTGAACATAGTTTGAACAGTGGGTCGCCTGTCATTGCCCAAAACTCAGTGATTGGTTCATGTGGAACAAGAAGGAATTACATGGGCTTCCTGGCTGGAGTTCCAGCAGAAGCCGCCATGTTTTTCTTAGCCATAACTTTGCACAGTGATGTCGTGATTACATAAGTGTTGTTTGGCACTCTGCCACTGTTGTTCCCTTGGATGAGTAAGTGTGCAAAACGTTCCCCCCTGTCCTGCGTGGACCTCCTATGCTTGCTGGCCAGCTGCCATGAGCTGAGTAAAGGCATGTCATGCTTGCCCTCAGCTCCTGGGTTCTTCAGCCCGTCTGACTCTGGTGCAAACCTTCCTGGCATCGGCTTCCTACACAACAGTCCAAGAGCGGGTTCCGTCTGTTCACACATCCAGTTAGGTTATGGTTCACTGTGTATGGAGAAACCTTTAGGCTGCACTTATTATACAATATACTAGAAGAGGCAGTTTTAGGCTACACTTAACAGCTGCTCTTGTAATAAAGTAGTAGTCTCAAGCTAGCAGGCATCAGAACCTCCCAGAGACCTTGTTAAAGCACAGGTTGCTGGGGACCGCCCCAGAGTTTCTGGTATGGTGGGTCTTGGGGAGGGCCTGAGAGTTCGCTTTTCTAGAAAGTTCTCAGGTGATGCTGACATTACTGGTCTGGGATCTCTGCTTGGAGAACCATGAGGGAACTACTATTGCAGAGAAAGAGGATTTGAATCAAGGTATTGACCATGGATTAGGGGTGAGAAATACTTAAAAGGTAGAATGTGGCAGCATTCGTGGCAGGTGGAGGGAAGTGAGGAAGGAAAGGCTTTGAGCTGGGTGGCTGGGTGGTGGGTAAAGGGGCCATCGCTGAGCCAGGGCTTGAGGAGGAGAAACAGACTCCCTGGAAGGGGGATACTCTCAGGTTGAATGCATTTTGCCTTATCGCATATAATGAGTTTCCTTTTAAAGATGGATCAATTTTTCCACTTCAGTGGCTCCCACTTTTCTAAAGATTATGGAAGTATTTTGTGAAGACCTTTCAATAATTAAAGGGTCTTCTGTGGATGGTTTTATGTTACGCAGTAGGACTGAGTGAAGGAGGGGGCTGCCGGGTGAGATGAATGAGGCTGTCAGAGGGAGTGCGTTTGGGGCGACATCATGTTCTTTTTCCTCACCTATCCCCTGCGGTGGTGTAGTTACAGCTGCAACAGGAAAGACCCACAAATGAGTTCTCCTGATTGGAAAAATTATGAATTATAATCACTCAGCAATCAGGGAAGTTGTTTGTCATTTTGTAAAAGAATGAATGATAATTTACTGTTCAAATAGGACATAAGGGAAATAGAGCTTGAAAGGGGAATTGTAAGTGGGAGAAGTCAGCCACTGCAGGATTTCCCTATGTTTGCTACCAAGCAGGAAGGAAAGAAAACCCTGTTCATCTTGGCTTTGGGAAAAGAACATAAATAAATTGCCTGGTAGACTCTCAGACAAGGGATTGGCCAGCAGATGCAGAGGCCACGTTTTTCTCTGATCTTGAGCTCTTTTTACCCACCTTATTCCACTGGAGGGACTACTGTGAGCACAAATTAAAAAGGATGTGCTCAGAGAAAGATGCTCGTTGGCCAAGCCGGTCGTAATTCATGCTCCAGCGCTGCTGTGCCTGGAGGAAGGAGAATGAAACATTTATGAAAATGGCTCTTTCCCAGCCACACAGCACATTTGTCAAAGGAATCACCTCCCTACAAGAAGCCGTGCTGGTTTTGTTTTCGAGGCTGCATGTGTGAGTTTTTGGAAGTGAACCTGTAGGTGTTAGTGCCTTATCTCACATTTTACCAGGGGCCAGTGGGTTTTCTTGGAAGATAGTGGGGAAGAGTGAGGGCTGAATTATTCAATAGGCAAAGTACGTGCATTTTGGATGCCTGAAAAATGGGAACAAATTCTTTTTTCTTGGGGGAAGGAATAATATATTTAAAAATTGATGGAGAGTGAAAGAAATCAAAATATTTTACCCCATAAAATATATACTTTTTGATGTATTTTGAGATGGCTGCCAGAGAGGCAGCAAACAGAAGCAGCTGTGCAGAACTGTCTTGTGTGGGGGAAATTTGCATTTGTAGAGAATCTGCATTGGTGCAGACCAGGCTTCTAGTCTGGATCTGGGAAAGATTAACTGAGTTAAACACCTAAAAGGAATATTTGCAATCTATTCTCTGAGTTGCTACCTGTGATGTTTCTTCTACATGAGAAGACCACCTTTGCTTGCCAGACCTCCCCTCCTGTTCCCCCCACTCCCCATAACTGTCTTGCCACTATAAACTGATTTACCTGTTTTTGACTATTTTTTCCTGTAATCTCAGGATGGTATATCAGCTTCTGTAGCCCACTGAGGCGTTAGGTAATCAGTCTGTGATTCTCTCTTGTACACATTAATAAATTTTATGCCTTTTGTTTTAGTAATCTGCCCTTTGTAGGTTAATTTTTCAGTGAACCTTGAGGGCAAAGGGGGAAGTTTTCCCTTTGCACCTACAAAAACATCTAAGTGCCTTGGTGTGTGGACAGAATTTTGTTGGATTTCTTTATACTTTTGGACAAATATAATGAAAACCAAAATCTTCTGGCTTAAGAAATACCCACAGGCTAGGCGCAGTGGCTCCCGTCTGTATTCCTAGCACTCTGGGGGGCTGAGGTGGGTGGATTGCCTGATCTCAGGAGTTTAAGACCAGCCTGAGCAAGAGCAAGACATCATCTCTACTAAACTAATAGAAAAACTAGCTGGGCATTGTGGTAGGTGCCTGTAGTTTCAGCTATTCCGGAGGCTGAGGCAAGAGGATTGCTCCAGCCCAAGAGTTTGTGGTTGCCATGAGCTGTGATGTCACAGCACTCTACCCAGGGCAACTGAGTGAGGCTCTCTCTCAATAAATAAATAAATAAATAAATAAATAAATAAATAAATAAATAAATAAAACAACGAAATCCTCCACAAAGGTAGAACAGAGAGAAAACAGTTTTTATCATTGAGTAAGCATTAAACCAGAATGTAATGTGCATAAGCAATCTACCAAGAGAAAAATAGAAGGAAATCTCACCTTTTTATGTTGCTGAGCAAAAAAAACCCCATTACATAAGTGTTCTCAAAATAAATAATAGTTAGTCCTCAGGTAGGAGGACTTGACAGAACTATTTGCCACACAGTTATTTTTTTTTATTGTTGGGGTTTCATTGAGGGTACACAGAACCAGGTTACATTGATTGCTTTTGTTTGATAAGGACCCTTTTATATTTGTGTCCTGTCCTCAAAAGGTATACCACACTGCTTGATCCCCCAACCCCTCCCTCCTTCCTTTTCTCAGTTCTCCCCATCCCCCACCCTCCATTGTATACTGGGAACTTAATTCATTTCAGAATTGAGTACATTGGATTCTTGCTTTACTAATGTGATGCTTTACTAAGAATAATGTATTCCACTTCTATCCAGGTTAATACAAAGGCTGTAAAGTCTCCATGTTTTTTAGTGGCCGAATAGTATTCCATGGTATACAACATACCACAGCTTGTTAATCCATTCCTGGGTTGCTGGGCATTTAGGCTTTTTCCACAGTTTGGCGATTGTCAATTGAGCTGCAATGAACAGTCTAGTGCAAGTGTCCCTGTGGTAAAAGGATTTTTTTTTCTTTTGGGTAGATGCCCAGTAATGGGATTACAGGATCAAATGGGAGGTCTAGCTTCAGTCCTTTGAGGATTCTCCATAATTCCTTCCAAAAAGGTTGTATTAGTTTGCAGTCTCTCCAGCAGTGTAAAAGTGTTCCCTTCTCTCCACATCCACGCCAGCAACTGCGGTTTTGAGACTTTGTGATGAGGGCCATTCTCACTGAGGTTAGATGATATCTCAAGGTGGTTTCGATTTGCATTTCTCTAATAATTAGGGATAATAAGCATTTTTTCATGTTTGTTAGCCATTCATCTGTCTTCTTTAGAGAAGGTTCTATTCATTTCTGTTGCCCAGCAATCTAAGGGATTGTTGGCTCTTTTTGTTTATTAATTTGAGTTATTAAGCTTAGTTATTAAGCTTTTGTCTGAATCAAAATATACAAATATCCTTTCCCAATGTGTAGGTTGTCTGTTTACTTTGGTTGTTGTTGCCTTAGTTATACAGAAGCTTTTCAGTTTCATTAAGTCCCATTTGTTTACTTTTGTTGTTGCGATTGCCGAAGAAGTCTTCCTCATAAAGTCCTTCCCCAGGCCAACAGTGTCCAGTGTTTTCCCCACACTTTCTTTGAGAATTTTAATTGTTTCATGCCTTAGATTAAGGTCTTTTATCCATCTTGAATCAATTTTTGTGAGTGGAGAAAGGTGCAGGTCCAGTTTTAGTCTTATATGTGCCACACATAGTTGATTCTAACTTTACCTGGTAATTAAAGTGATCACCCATGTTAGTGAATTGGTTTTGTCCAGAGAAATTACAAACTTCTCCTACCTTTATCAAGGGGGCAGTTTGCACCGGAGCAAGGTGAGCATTGCAATTAGGATCCTGCCTTCCCACAGAAACTTGGAGATGGGGAGCTATGGCTTGATGTTTATATTTCAAAGAGATGGCTGCCAAGTCTTTGAGAAAGACTTTCTAGGTTGTAAGCTGTCAGGAGACATATCTAGTTTTGGAAAAAAATTACAGACATTTTAAAGAGAGGAGAATGTACTTATAATTTTTTTTTTTTTTTTTTTTTTTTTTTTTTTATGGGACCAGGCTTAAACCTGCCAACCCTGGTATATGGGGCTGGTGCCCTACTCCTTGAGCCACAGACACTGCCCCATTTCTTTCTTTCTTTCTTTCTTTCTTTCTTTCTTTCTTTCTTTCTTTCTTTCTTTCTTTCTTTCTTTCTTTCCTTCCTTCCTTCCTTCCTTCCTTCCTTCCTTCCTTCCTTCCTTCCTTCCTTTCTTTCTTTCTTTCGCCTCAGCCTCCTGCCACTCTCAGTATATGGGGCCAGCGCCCTACCCACTGAGCCATAGGTGCCGCCCACTTATAATGTTTGTAAAGGAAATGCTTCAAGAAAAAGGAGGGGAGGGAAATCTCTTTCCTTAGTTATTTATTTTTAAATTGACAGATAAAATTGTACATATTTACTGTGTGCAGTGTGAAGTTTTAATGTATGCACGTATTGTGAAATGACTAAATCTGGTTGACATACATGTCACTTCACATATTTTTGTGGTGTGAACACTTCACATTCCACTTTCAGCATTTTTCAAGACTACAGTATATTAACTATAGTCATCATAGATCTCTGGAATGTATTCCTCCTAGCTAATTAATCCTTCAATTTTAACAAAATTAAGGAAGGAATTTTAACTTTTAACAGAATTTTAATTGTTAAGAATTAAGTCTCTTAGGTCAGCTGCAGTGGCTCATGCCTGTAATCTCAGCACTTTGGCAGATCAAGGTGGGAGGACTGCTTGAGCCCAAGAGTTTAAGACCAGCCTGAGCAAGGTGGAGAGCTCTCACCTCAACACAAAGAGACTGAAACTACGCTTCACAAATCAATAAATGGGTGCAAGGTACTGTGGCAAGGGCCTAAAATAAAAATAATATAATAGCCACTGTCCCCCGTTTGCTTTGTAGTAGTCAGCCACTGTACCCTGTTTGCATCTCTATAATTGCTACTTAGGAATCATATAGCTGGCGGCCATAAAGATTCTCAACTTTCTCTGTATATAACATTACCTTTTGAAATCTTTTTAATTTTTTTAAAGGTATTCTCTGAGATACCTGATGTTGGACTGGAGAAGGGCTTTGTTTTGGATGAGACCTAAACAGCACAGGCAACCATTGCAAAAATAGGCAATGGAATTACCTCAAAGTAAAAATATCCTGCATAGCAAATGAAATCAATAGTGTAAGGAGAGAACCCATAGAACGGGAGGAAATATTTTCAAAGTATACATCTTGTAAGGGGTAACCAGACTATCTAAGGAGCTCAGACAATTCAACAGCAAAGAAAAAAACAACATAAAAATGAAAATGCTCAACATCCCCTCATCAAGGAAATGCAAATGAAAATGACAATTAAATGTCACCTTATTTCAGTTAAAAAGGCTATTATTAAAAAGACAAAAGATAACAAGTATTGGTGAGAATGTGGGGTAAAAGGAAATCTTGCTCACTTGCATGCTGACTACAAACAGCCTTTCCTGTCTTTTCCTTCATCGGTAGGCAGGCTCTCGCCTCACAAAGGCTGCTCCATGTCTACGTGAATGGTCTTCAGTGCCTGGGACTGCAAAGGTGATGAAGCCCCTGTCCCTGTGTGCATTTCAGTTCCCCAAACCAGATCTTTGATTAGCCTTAACTTAGGCCATGTGCTCATCTCCGAAAACAGTCACTGTGTATAAGGGAAATAACACTTTGGCCATGTCACAACCCCAAGGAGGTGCTGTTAATAGAAGAAGGGGAGGGAAAATGGGGGTAGTGAAACAAGTCTCATTCACAAGTATGCCCTCCTGGAGGGCAAGGTCAGTGTCTTAGTGGGCTTTGTAACCCCAGCCTGCAGCAAAGGCCCTGGAACAGAGTGGACTCTCAGCATATGTTTGTTGAGTGGCTGAACTTGCATTCTTTCTTTCCATACATCTTCAACAATTTTTTTAATTGACACATAATAATTGTAGATATTTATGAGGTTCATAGTGATGTTGTGATACATGCAATGTATGCATATATAGGGTGGCCATAAAGTTCATGTGCAATTTTAAATTGTATACTCAGATCAGGGTATTGACCCATCTTTAAATATATTAGCCTGATAGCAGTGAAATTTGGTAAAGGCATGGAAGAACAGATTTTGTATATAACCAGAAGAAAATACCATATATACTCGAGTATAAGCCGAGTTTTTTCCGGCACAAAATTTGTGCCGAAAAACCCGAACTCGGCACAAATTTTGTGCCGAAAAAACTCGGCTCGTACACGAGTATATACGGTATTTGCATTGGAAAGAATTTTCTTGCTTGAAAATCAGTTATTTATTAATATAATGTGACCCATCAGTTTCAAATAAAGAATACATTTGAGGAGCATTTGAAGAGGTGCTTGTTTAGAAGTGCTTGCAAATCGCAGGTGCTAGCTATAAAAATGCTTGTTAAAGCAATAAACAAAAGCAGGGTAAAACTTTTAACTAGATTAAGTATAAAATGTTTGGAGTATCCCTAAGGGCAGAGGAGTGTGAACTTGGCCTCCAGATAGAGGTGTACCCTGAAGGATCCTTCTTAGAAGTGAGATCTTTTCAATGTTTTTTTTTTTAACCCTAAACAAAAAGCATGGCCATTTTGCATTCTATTCCATGTTTGTTGTAATATTAACAATCATCTGTTCTTTCCCATTGGAAATATAAAATTGAAGAAATTCTCCCCAGATGACATTAAGGCAATTTAACATTCTGTAATTCTCTCTGCCACTCATTAAGCAATTAGAGACATTTTCTGAAACTTATGGTAATTTTATCCAAGGAGAAGGGCACAGCAGTTCACAAGAAGGAGTAGAATCCAAGTTTGGTTAAGAAATAATGAAGTCTATTTTGCATAAGAACAGCTGCTTAATCAGTGTTGGCTCTGTGCACACAAGTTTTGCTGACTCTTTTTCCAAATAAGTGTAAGAACGCTCAGGCTTCCTGCTCTCTGAAAATGTGTGGAAAGAGCACTGGGTTGGCAAATGGAGCGTTGTTGTGAATGAGCCTTACACTCTAGGAAGGCCACTTCCCCTTGGTTTCCTCACCCATTAAATGAGACTTAAATTCAGTGATCTTTAACATCAACTCCCTGTTTTTAGTAGTATAGGGAATGATGTTAACTACCCATATGTCCCAACAGTGCAAATAACTGGTGAAAACAATTGGAAGAAAAAGTAGCCTGAATACACCGAATGTGAGTTGTGTGTCTTCTCTCGTGAACGGTGCGGCATGGATGTGGGTTTGTTCATGTTCACTTTTCCAACAGATACAGAGGGTGCCAGAGAAATGCATACACATTTGAAGAAAGGAAAAAGCTGTATTAAAATTGTAATGCTCAAATCAATTACCAAGGGATACAAGATACAACACACAAGAAAACAAACAATGTAGGTGTATATTGAATATTGCAATTTTAATACGGCGTTTTTTCTTTCTTAAAATGTGTGTACATTTCTTTGGCACCTTCTTGTATTTAAAATATTTACTTTGGGCTAAGTTATGCTTTTAAGATCTTCTCATTAAATCCTCCTAAGCTCACACTGTGATGTGAGTACTATTATTATCCTCATTTTGTAGACGAGAAAAGCCAAAGCATGGAGAAGTTAATGAACTCATCCAAAGTCACAACTAGTAGAAACAGAGCCAGGTTGTGAATGGCTGCCTCTCTGTATGATAGATGATATATTTTTCTCCTCTCCATATAATAATAGAGATGATATATCTTCTCCTCTCCATATGATAATAGCGATGACATTTTAACCTGTGAAGTAAGTTATGCTGCAAATGGTGCCCTGATATTTATGTTCATGACATCATGACAAATAAGACATGGCCTCTCTCCTCCTGGACTTACCATTCAGGGGAGGAGAGAGCCATGTGGACAGCACTTTGCAATAGCTTTCAGGCCATCAGAGAAGATTGTGGGAAGGGGAAGAGAAAGTGGTTCTGCCTGGGCAGGAGGGTAAGATGGAGGGCAAGGGGAAAGATGCCGGGGAAGCTTTGAAGGAAATTTGCACTAAGAATCGAAGAGTATTTATGAATTTATCAGGAAGAGAAGGGAGTCTAGATGGATCTGGAAGGGGATTTCAGCCAGGAGGATCAAAGTACTCAGAAGTATCACAAGGCCACCAGTGGATCTGGGGATTCTTACCTGAGTTGAGCATTGCCAGGAAGTGGGAGGGAACATTTCCTGTATTATTATTTAAATTTTTACATTGAAGATGTATTTTTTCTTTTTTTTTTAAAATAAAACCAAAAATAAAGCTATTATATTTTAGGGCACAGTTTTTTGCTTTTTGAAACATCTACTTTCCCCTATTCTTTTAGAGAAATCTAAGCCATATTATGTATTTGGCTTCTTTAAAATATAAGCTTTGAAATAAAATCTAGGCTACTCATTGGCTGTATGTCTCTGCCTTTTCTGGAATTCAGTTAACTTTTCAATAAAATGAGGGAGTTGTAACTACCCTGCTGGCTTGATGGAAGAAGTAAGTGAGACAATAAATATAGAACATAAAATAACCTCCAGAGATTGTCACAGAGAGGATTAAAATATTATTTCCCATTTTCTGCCTTTGTAAAATCCTTATGTATTTTGGATCAAAGTTTGGATTTTTAACTTAGTTGGCTGGAGAATGATGAGAGGACAGCTTCGTGGCCAGAGATGAACTTGTCCTGGAGATGTTTGGCTCCTGTGGTTTTGGATGGACATTAGCTGGGCACTTAAGATGAAAACATGTTATGTAGATTCTAATTTGCCTTCTTAGCTTGGCATGGAAAAAAGTTCAGGAAAGAAGTCTTGACATACAGCCAGGAGTGCTTCTTAATAACTTTTTCCAATACATGAGGTACTCTCCTGAACCCTGTCCCAGGCACTGATCTAGGACAAACATCTGGACATGGTAGGACAGTCTTACCTGCTCTGTGAGATCCACTTCCACACCGGTTTTTCTTCTCATCTACAAGCAATGCAGGAATACCCCAGGTTTTTATGCTTGTCGATCAAACTTCTGTATTCTTTTCTCCAAGGCTGCATTGCAAAAAAAGATACATTTGATTTCCTTTTTTGTAGTTATCCAGCTTTATATTTTTAATTATTTTCAAATATGCTCTTAGGAAAGATTACTATGGTTCAAGCCCTTCTGTCTGGACTACTCTCCAGAAGCCTCCTGCAACTCTTCTCTTCCCCTACATATGTTCTCTACTCTGCAACCCAAGAGATCTTTCAGAAAGCTGGTTTTTCATTCCATTAGAACAATATCTGAACACTCTACCTTATGCCACTCTTACTGAGTTTTTTTTTAGTATTTAAGAACTTAGGACAGGACAGTGATTAATTTCCTACCCTATACAATAATGAAATAAAAAGGTTTATTTTTCTCCTAGAGTAAATTTATGAAATTCCACCTTTTTCTCGAAGAGACTATTGCTGTATTGGATAAACAGAAGGAAGCTCTAGACATAGAAAATACACACTTCTCTGACATAAAATTACTTGTGAGGTCCTGTTAGGACAGCCTTATAGAAGATCAACATTTGGAATATATTGCCAAAGTGCTGCTCACGCCCTTAGTAAAATATGTATTTACCAAAGACAGATAGTAAAGGCTGTAAAAATTGTCTGAAGACTGCTAAGAACAAAAAACTGCTTTGCATTTTGTCTGATACAGTGTGAGGTGTAATCTTCAAACAGTGAAGCCTTCATTGAGTTCTTACTGTATACAACATGGGGAAATTGATCCTATGGGAGAGTGGGATGCGTTCAAAAGACAGAACAAGTGCTTTCCTGAAGGCATTTGTAATTAAGAAAAGATAAAATATATGTGCACCATAAGCAGTTTGAGGACAACTACAAGGACTGGGGATTACAAATAAAAGGGTGAGTAGCACAGATCTAGTGTGTATGTGTGTGGGCTGGGGTGTGAAGCCCGAGGAAAGGGATAGGAGGTCTCCTGGGGAAAGGTTTTCGTGAGAGGTGATTTTGAGCTGGGACTTAAATGGTGTGGCTTAATGATAAGGAGATCATCTGAGGTGACTCGTAAGGTAAAGATATGAGCAAAGATAGAGAGAAAGATCCTAGGGAGAGATGTTCAAGAGAAAGGTCATAGTCAGCAGGACAGAACTGGGTGTTGGGTTTCCGTAAACTACTGTCAAATATCTAAATAAGAAAGAGCATTATGGAAGTAAATAGAAATGAACAAGAAATGTAACTTTTAAGTACTGGTACTTAAACAACCCAATTGCTTTGGGCATGGAGAATTTTGCAGTATAATTCCTGGGAAAGAGAACTTGACTTTCTTTGCCAAATCATTCATTCCTTCAGCATCTGTTGAGTTCTGTGTTCCAGACATCAGGTTTGGTGGTCCATCCTAAAACATGGCATAAACACAAATCTTTTTTGGAAGAAGAGATAAACAAAACTATAGACATGCCCTATTGTTGGTAGTAATGCATTCATTCTCAGAATGGGGCCTATGCAAATCGGGAAGAAAGATATTTTTGGAGAGATTCTCTCCACACTTTGGAATAAGGGACCAACACCTGCCAAATTTGGCACCAAATGATCATTGCTCTCCAGCAGACAGGCACACGAAAAACTGACTCAGCGACAAGGGTGATTTCAAAATCAACAGCAGTTTCTGGGCATAGGATTTTAGATCTGAGCATCTGTTGTAACCCTGCGCTATTTCCTTCAATATTTTTAGTAACTTGTAGTTGCAAGTATAAAATTCTTAATAGCAAGAGAAGAAAGTATAGATTTTATGATCCCTGGAAACTAAATAGTATAATTCAGTTATTGAAGAATCAAGTAAAAAAATTTTTAAGAACATTCTTTCACAGGCTACACCTAAGGTCTAATGTTTCACCAGCTGATGTAGAATAAATAAATGCATATGTGGTCCATTATGTTTAGCTCATTAATGAATGATCCTCATCATTTAATGGTAGTAGAAGCTGCTAATTTACAACCCAGATCAGATTCTCCCTTTCAGCCTTCTTTTTATTTAATTAATATTTTTTCCTAGGGAATACATTAATACCCAAAAAGAAATGCTCATCATTACTAAAATTTTATTTTTCACCAAATTCCATCATTCAAGAATTGTAAAACCCAGCAAATATAAAGATAATGACAACCAGCAAATATGAAAAGAACTGAGTGACAGTAGGTCTGCTCTGTCACCTTTAATGACACACTCTGAATGATTATTTCTCCTAGTCAGAGGATGTATTTGACCTTATGACAAAACTCATCCTAATTAACCTCAAACTAATGCAAGGGGTATTTAAAAAACTGTGGCTGAATGACTGTAGCCAACTTTCCCCATTTGACCTCTGTGGGTTCTCAGGTTAGTGGTTGTATTAATATAATCTGTGCAGAATAGGCTGGTGTGTGGGGTAAGGGAGTGGTGGGAAAGTCAGCACACATTCTCTATTTTATTGGCTCCCATAGGTCCCCTAGTTGGTCCTAATTATAGAACATTTCACTGTTTAAAATAGTATTAGGTTAGCAGCTTCTGATATAACCTATCCCAAGTTGGCATGGAGATGCCTCTGAAGTTGCAAAAGAAAATCCTAACTCTGTTACACTACCTAAGAAGACTACGGGGAAAAAGCTATTGACAGAGGTAGATGCAGAAATACCTCCTCACTTTCCCTTTCAGGTAACCCCATGCCTTACCCTATTTTTAAAAAAGTAGATAGCAAAATACAATGTACCGTGACTCCTCTTACTTGCCACCTGCCCCACTTAGGGACGTAGGGTCTGATATTTCTTTCTTTTCAATCCATGGGCTTTTTGTTGTTGTTGTTGTTGTTGTTATTTGTTTCTTTCTTTCTGAGACAGTCTCACTCTTGTCACCCTGGGTAGAGTGCTGTGGTGTCATCATAGTTCACAGCAACTTCAAGCTCCTGGGCTCAAGTGATCCTTTCTGCCTCTGCCTCCTGAGTAGCTGGGACTACAGGCACCTGCCACAACACCCAGATAGTTTTTCTATTTTTACTAGAGATGGGGTCTCACTCTTGCTCAGGCTGGTTTCAAACTCCTGAGCTCAAGCAATCCCCCCACCTCAGCCTCTCAGAGTGCTAGGATTACAGGTGTGAGCCACTGTGCCCAGCCCAGCTGATGGTTTTTAAGAGCCATAGTACAAAATTCTTCCTATCTTCTTAAATTTGCTTACAGAAAAGGTCATCAATAAATGACAGAGTTGGAAAGAGGGGGTGGGTACTGCAGGAATACAGTTGCCTGTTATAGAGGAACTAATGAATAAGATGGACCTGGGGTTAGATGCTTACCTCTTACACTTAATAACTGAAATGCTTTGTGAAGTGCCTTATTATTTCTGAGCCTCAGTTTCTTCATCTGTAATGTGTAATGACGATAATATCTATCTTGCAGAGTTATTGTAGATATTTGAGGTAGAAAGTGTCTTATGTAGTGGTATTGGTCTCAGTTCATTCAGGCCTCTGTAGCAAAATACCACAGACTGAGTAATTTATTAAACAACAGATTTATTTATTTCTAATTGAAAAGTAAATTTATTTCAGGTTAAGGTGAGGGCATAAACAACCAGGTCAAAGTATTTGATTTTGTTAGGTAGAATCCCTATTGTGCTTATGTCTCACACTCACACGATGTGCCAAACACCTCCACACCATGCTCATTCAGTGAGAGCACCCTCCCTTGTTACCCCTCCCCGCAATGTGAATTAAAATGAGTTTTTCTCCAATGTTGGTATGCCTTGGGTTGTCTACGGGCTTCATATTAATATTGAGCACATTGGATAATTGCTTTTCCATTCTTGTGATACTTTACTGAGAAGAATGTGTTTCACCTCCATCCAGGATGTTATAAAAGATGTGAAGTCACCATCTGTTTATGGCTGGATAGTATTCCATGGTATGCATATACCACAATTTCTTAATCCATTCCAGAGTTGATGGACATTCAGGTTGTTTCCATGTCTTGGTGATGGTAAATTGAGCTGGGACAAAAACTCTAGTGCAAATTTCCTTATGATAAAACAATTTTTTTTTCTTCTGGGTAGATACCTACTAGTGGGATTGTGGAGTCAAATGGGAAATCTAATTTGAGTTCTTTGAGGATTCCCCATACTTCTTTCCAAAGAGGCTGTATTAGTTTGCAGTCCCACTAACAGTGTAAAAGTGTTCCCTTCTCTTCACATCCATGCCAGCATCTGTAGCTTTGGGACTCTGTGATGTGGGCTAATCTTATTGGCGTTAGGTGATGTCTCAGGGTGGTTTTGATTTGCATTACTCTGATGATTAGGGGCACTGAGCATGTTTTCATATGTTTGTTAGCCATTCATCTATCTTCCTCAGACAAAGTTACAACAGGGATTTTTTGCTCACAGTTCTTGAGGCTTTGGTGTTTGATGAAAACTTGGTCTGCTTCAATGACAATGCCTTCTGGGGAGGTCCTCACTTGGCAGAAGGGCCAAGGCAGCTTCCTTCAATTTCTTTCATAAGAGTCCTCATGACTTAATCACTTCCCTAAAGGCCCCACCTCTTAATACTAATCATATTGGGTATCCGGTTCCAACATGATTTTGAGTGGACACCACCATTTAGACCATAGCAGTGTTGAAGACATGGCAGTGGTTTGTCATCATCATCATCGTTATGATGATGTGCAGTTTCCAATAGGTAAAGCCTTATGGTCAAGAGAGCATACAGGAAGGTACGTGATTGTTGTAGGATGTGCTGGGTTTGTGGTTTTCCATTTATGGGGTTAGTTCAGTTTGCCAGAGGCCCAGACTTGAAGGAAGGGAGAACCTCTCACTTCAGAACTGAAGAGCTGACTGCCAGAAGCCAGGATGGAGATTGTATGTCTAAGCTACTCTCTAGCTGTAGATCCAAGGAAGAAAGATGCAGTTCCCAACTAACAAGTGGGCAAGAGAAATCTACCTATGTGATTTTGGCAAATAATTCACTTAATGAATCTTCCTGTGTTTAAAGGTTAAAAATACCAAACTCAACATGAGACACATTGGAGTAAGTACCACATCTATAAATGCAGTACTATAGGATCAAGAAGGCAGTCCTTCTGAATTTAAGAAGACATATGACTCAAGAAAATAAAGGTTCTTCATTTATTTACTGATTTATTTGATTTATTTTTAGAGACAGGGTATCCTCTGTCACCCAGGCTGCAGTGCAGTGGCATGATCAAGGCTCACTACAGGCAGGGATTCCTGGGCTCAGGGTATCCCTGCCTCAGCCTCCTGAATGGACTACAGGGGTATCCTACAAAATCCAGCTAATTTTTGCTTTTTTGTGTGTGTGTTTAGATGATGTCTTGCTTTTTGCTCAGGCTGGTCTTGAACCCCCAACCTCAAGTGATTCTTCTGCCTCAGCCTACCAAGTAGCTGGGACTATAGGCCTGAATGACTGCACCCAGCTAGCTATAGTTATTTATGGATGGTAGGACTATAGGTGGCTTTTATTTTCTTCTTGATGTGTAGTTTTTATGTTACGTGATTTTTAACATAATGAGAATTAAACACCATAGAACTGAATCTTTTATAAGAATCCTTACTGAAGGTCATGGAAAGGAGGATTGAAAATGTGTTGATGCACCAAATTCTTGAGTTATAGTGAATGATAAAAATTATCCTCAAAATACTAAGAAAAATTTCCTGTGACAGTAGTAATTTAGGGAGGTATTGCTTAATAAAATATTAACGTGCATTATAAATCAGAATTATGACAAAAATGAACAAATGAAAGGGCATATAAATGGAGTAAACAGAAGAGTCCTGAAATTCACCCATGTGATAAAGATTATATTTACAACCAGTGGGAAGAGAGAAAAGTATTAGAGGTTGTGCTAAACAGCAGACTAAACAAATTGGGAAAAAATTACCTCACCCCACGCTGCAATTAAAAAGAGCAGAAGTAAATAGACATATGTGACTACATCTATATTTATATCTATGAGGTTGGACAATTAAGGTCACAAACTCATCCTAGAAAAAGTGCTGTATACCTCACAGCAAACTATCACTTCAGTCAACAGATGGCCAAGGGGCCCCGAGTTGATATTCAGCAGTGAGGTCTGTAGCACTTTTTCTAGGCAGAGTTTGTGAACTTAATTGTCAGAACTCATACAATGACAGCTCTGATGGTCATTCCAAAAAAGAGTTCCAAAATTGCTTTGAAGAGTGGACTAGGCGCTGGTGTCAGGGCATGGCTTCCCAGGCGGGAGCACCTTGAAGGTGACCGTTGATATTCAGCAACGAGGCCTGTAGCACTTTTTCTAGTATAAATTTGCAAATATAATTGTGTGACCTCATGTACTTGTCTATATTTATGTCATATGAAGATGTCAAATCTCAGTATGGTTTCCCTGGCAGCAGTCATAAAATACAAGATGGAGAGATTTGGTACATAAAAAGTAAAATGTTCTCTATGTCAGAAACACCACAAAGTAAATATAAAAGATACATGAAGGATGTATTATGTTTGTAATCTGTGTGTCTTAATTTTTCCACAGCGGGAAATGGTACTTGGTGCTCTTTGAGAGGAACATCTTTCTGTATAGATGATGGCAGAGAGGTAGTGGAGAATGGCAGTTGAGGGGACTTTAGTGGCAGATCACTGCCATTGCAATCCTGGAATATGTCTTGCATCACATTAAATGTTTAACCTAACCTGTCTGTGCCTGAGTTCCCTGATCCTTGTAATGAGTAACAGAACTTCTGTTAGCGTTGCACAGATTAAACGTGTTAATATATATGCACGGCTGTTAGAATAATGCTTGCTGTGTAGGGAGCACTTCAAGTGATAGCTCTCATTAAATAAGATCTTTTCTGGTTTCAGCATGCCACAATTCTGTACAGGAATAAAGAATGGGAACTTGGAGCAAACAACTCCTTTCCCAGTATAATAATTAAATTCAGAAGGGCGTATCTGATTCTAATAAATTGTGCTTTTTAGCTAGAGGCTTAAGTGAAGCCTATGGTTCTAGGCACTGGTCAAATGGGGGCAGTCATTAGGGTTTAAATTACATTAATGACATAGAAGAAGAAAACAGAGCAAGAAACAGTATGTCCTTTTATCTGCATAAACAAAACAAATGTATAAAACGATGGTACAAATTGTACAAGGTGGGAGAGAATAGGTGAGTTTGTTTGTTCTAACACATGCACAGGAAACAGGATTACAATTTTCCCTTGATTTTCTTCTCTACATGAAGCTGAAATTCTGGATATACCTGCTGCAAATTATCCTTGTTCTCAACTATGTCTTTATTTCCTGTTGGGCTCTGTGGCAGCGCTGATGAGTCACTCCATTGCCTCTCCCTCCTTGTTCACATGACACACACCTACCAGAGCAGTGATCAAAACAATAGGTGTGCTGAGGGAGGCTGAGTTCTTGTAAATCTGCCATGAATCACATGATATCTGCACCAGGGAAAAGAGGGAGGCAGAGAAGTAGCAATTAACTGAAATACAGCTGTCTTGAAGTTGACTGGGAAGAAACATATGACCAAAATACATCCTGGGTCTGGAGGCTCCCCCTTTTTCTTTTAAAATTATGTTTTTCTCTAGTACAAAAAGCAGTATGTGCTAAATGGAGAGAAAAAAAGGAAATACAGACAAGGGAAGTAACATCACCTATAATTCTACCGCCTAATCTTAGGATTAGAGAATGAATGGGTACAAGGAGCAAGCTACTCTTTTTTCGTTGTCTGAGTCAGAGTTTCCCTCTGTCACCAGGCTGGAGTCCAGTGACTTGTCATGGCTAATTGTAGCCTCAAACTCCTGAGTTCAAGGGGCGCTCCTTCCTCAGCCTCCCGAGAAAATAGGGCAGCAGGAACAAACCATCACACCCAACTAATTTTTTTATTTTTTGCAGAGATGGGGGTGTTCCTATAATACCCAGGCTGGTCTTGAACTCCTGGCCTCAAGTGCTCCGTCTACAGTGCTGGGATTGTAGGCATGAGCTGCCATGACCAGCCTTAAAACTACTCTTAAGAATAGAATATTTTGGGCTTAAGTTATTCTCTTGCCTCAGCCTCCCAAGCAGCTGGGACTATAGGTGACTGCCACAATGCTGGGGTATTTTTTTTGTTGCAGTTGTCATTGTTGTTTGGCTGGCCTGGGCCGGGTTTGAACCCGCCACTCTTGATGTATGTGGCTGGCACTGTTACCATTATGCTACGGGCAAGGAGCCTCAAACGTTCTTTAAAGACCCTCAGCCATGTGTTATTTATTTATTTTTTTTGTTAAAATCACAGCTGTGTAAGAGTTTGAGGTTGCTGTGAACTGTGACACCATGGCACTCTACCAAGGGCAACATAGTGAGACTCTGTCTCAAAAAGAAAAAGTTTGAGGCGTTAATAGCAATTGATTGATATGCATTAAATCAGGGTTTTTTTTTTTTTTTTCCTTAAAAATCACACTACAAAAGAATACTTAATGAGACGAAAACATACTTGGGAAATTACAAGTGAAAAAACCAATTACAATATAGTATGCTAAGTATAATTCCTTTTCCAATGAAAATATACATATGTATGTGTTTGTATTTCTTTAAAATGTCCCAAAGGTCAACATTGGTTATAAAGAAGAGGAGAAACTTTAAAAAAAAAAAAAAAAAAAGAATGGAATATTTTGATGTATGTCCCTCTGATCTTTCATTTCATCTACATCTATTTCCAACAATGTAATCAAATGATATTTGGCATTTTATATTCCTTTTTCATTTGCTATATCACAAACATATCTCAATAGAACTGTAAAACATTTATAATCCAAATTTTAATACCTGTGTAAAATTCTATTATAAATATCATACTTTATTTGACTTATTACCTGATTTTGACACTTAGATTACCTCTCCCTTATAATCATTTTTATGTAGAAATCTTTGGGCACATGAGTTATTTCCTTGGGATAAATTCCTTAGAAATTAAATTGCTAGGTATTACTTTATGCATATTTTAAAGAACCTGATACTTTGCCAAATTGTTCTAAAGAAAGGTTCTATTGATTTGTGCTTCTACCAGCAATGTGTGAGAATTCCTAATTCTCCTTACCTTTGGCAATTCTAGGTATCTTAATTATTTTTTTATCTTTACATTCTGAGTGAACTGGTTCTGCTGTCACATAGATTTTGTCTAGTAGGAGATAAGATAATACAGAGACAACTTTAATTTACAGTATTTATCTCTATAATAGAGGAGGTATGGGGATCTGTTGAAGCCACAGGGGAGACACCTCAACTAGAAGTTGGAGTTTTCTCATTACGATTTTAATCTGAGTTTTCTGGATTACCAGTGGGTTTAACTTTTTTTTTTATGAGTTGTTGACAATTTTAATCTCTTCATTTGTGAATTATAGGTTTGTAAAAATAAACTAGAATCTGTCAGTAAATTGAAAAAACACATTATGATTTATATTTTTGTCCGTGATGGATGTAACTGGAAGATGTTGCCTCCTTCTCAGTATTATTTCATTATTCAGTTAGTTGTATTTTTATAGATGCTCTTTATCAGTCTGAGGGTTTATCTCTTTACCCCTTTATTTATATTAGTTTCACACATTTCATAGCTCTGTTATTAGGTGCAGAGATAAATAGGGAACATTAGATACAGATAAGAGATTGGTTCATCAGGAATACAGACATTTCTAAATGCTTTTATACCTAATAACTTTCACTGTCACCACTTTTATTCCATGTTTTCCTGGAGATCCTACCCAGTGTGGTAATTCAATCAAAAGAAATGAAAGGCAACAAATATAAGAAAGGAAGAAGTTAAATGATCTGTATTTGCAGACAACATGATTAGAGATAACAAAGCAACTGTTAGAACTAGTAATTGAACTTAGCAAGGTCGCAGAACACAAGATCAATGTACAAAATTGTATTTCTAAATATTAAAAATAAAAAAATTGGAAAATTTATAAGCAATTCCATTTATAATAGCATAAATATATGAAATGCATAAGAACAGATTTATTGAAAGTTATATAGAACCTGTACAATGAAAATTATAAGACATTATTGAGAAAAATTAAAGAGAAGCTAAATAAATGGAGAAATACATGAGCTTCATACTTTGGAAGACTCAATATTGTTAAGTGTCAATTTTCCAGAAATGTATCTATAGAGTAAATGTAATTCCAACTAAAATTTCAGAGCCTTTTTTCGGATGGGGATAGAAACTGGCTAGTTGATTCTAAAATTTATATGTGTATTTAAGGCAAAGGACCTAGAATAACCCAAACAAAATCTGATTTATTAGACTTACTATAAAGCTGTGATGATTAAGACAATGTGGTATTGGCATTAGAATATGTAGCTAAATAGATTAATGAATGAAATAGCATAGGAAGTCTAGATATAAACACACATACGCAATCAACTGATTTTTTTTAAAAGGCACTAACTCTAACCAATGGAGAAAGGACAATTTTTTTTCAACAGTGGTGCTGGAACAACTGATTAAATATATATTAAAAAATGAACTTCAACACTTACCTTTATAAACAAAATTTGATGACAAATAATTGATCTATGTTTAAAAGGTAAAATTATAAAGTGTCTAGAAGGAACTTATAGGAGAATTTGTAGCGAATGTGGGATTGGCACAGATTTCTTATGAAAAGGACCATATAAATAAAAAAAATTGATAAATTGGGCTTTCTTAAATTTAGATGTCTTCTGGTCAAAAGGCATGATTAACAAAATGAAAAGACAAGCAGGAAATGGGAAGGAATTTTCACAATCCGTGTATCCAGAACATATAAAGATAAGCAACTCAATTCAAATGATACTAAGGACATGAAAAGGAGCTCAACATCATTAACTACAGTGTAAGGGAAATGAAAATGTAAACCCCATGAGAAGCCATTTCAAACCTACTAAAATGGCTAAAATCGAGAAAACTGCACCAAATGTTGGTGAGAATGTGAGGCAAACTGGAACTCTTATATTTTGCTTGTGGACGTAACAAATGGTATGGGGATATTGGAAAAAGGTTTGGCACTTTCTTAAAAAGTTTAAATCTTTGCCTACCCTAAGACTTAGCAAATCTATCTCCTAGGTATTTCCCCAGGGAGAAACGAAACCATCCATTCAATCTGTCCACACAAAGATGTGAATGTGACTGTTCGAGGAAGCTTTATTCATAAGGGTCCAAACTGGAAACAACCCAAATGTCCATCACCAGGAGATGGATAAATAAACTCTTGTATATTCATACCATGGCATATGGCTTGGCAATAACATGGAACAAAATCTCAAAAACATATTGAATAAAAGAAGTGAGATACAAAAGAGTTCCCACTGTATGATTCTATTAATGTGAAGTTCAATACTAGACAAAACTAATGTATGTGAGAGAAAACAGAATAGGAAACACTCTCTGTATAAACAAAACTTGCTAAAAGCCAGCAAGTGCTGATAATTGGAAGGGGGCACATAGAACTCTTTGGTGTGATAAAATATTCTATATCTCAATGGGTTTTTGGCTACATGAGTATATACATATCCAACTGTACCCTTAAGATATGTGCTTTCTCTGTTGAATTTTATCTCAGTAAAAATGTATAGTTCTGACATATTAAAGATTTTAATGTATAAATATAAAATAATAAAATTTAGGGGCATATCTATACACTGTTGGGTTTGGGGAACTTCTTCAGCAAGATAGAAGCCCAGTTGCAATAAGAGATTGACATATTAAAACTCAAAAATGTATAAGGTTAGATATAACATAAAGAAAAGCAAAAGGTAGAAAACAAAAAGGAAAAGATATTTCAATATCTATGCCAAAATGTAATAATCCTAATAAGTAATGACTTCCTATAAGTGCCTTATTTTTACAAAGCAAATACCAGATAGAAAAAAATGGGCAAAGTATATGTACAAAAATTCACAAAAAGAAGAAATCAAATAGCCAGTAAATGTATACAAAGACGCTCTATTTCAGTAGTACTCAGAGAAATAAAAATTAGCCATTAGTAAACATGGAAAATGGGTAGTTATGCATTGCTGGTTGGAATGTGAATTGATACAATGTTTTTGGAAAGCATCTGGCAATACCCTTCAAAATTTAAAATACATCATGTCATTTGAGCTTATAATCCCCTTTGGAAATGTATATTCTGGAACAAAAGTATAGGTATTTAAGGATAGATGAATAAAGATGTGTTTGTTTACTGTTTTCTTTTTAATTTTTTTTTTTTATTAAATCATAGCTGTGTACATTAATGTGATCATGGGGCACCCTACACTGGTTTTATAGACCATTTGACATATTTTCATCACACTGGTTAACATAGCCTTCCTGATATTTTCTTAGTTATTGTGTTAAGACATTTACATTCTACATTTACTAAGTTTCACATATACCCTTGTAAGATGCACCGCAGGTGTAATCCCACCAATCACCTTCCCTCCGCCCACCTCCCCCCTCCCTCAATACTTTTTCTAACTTTATTTTCCCAAAAACCCATGATGTGGGACCCACAATTATTTATTTATAAAGCAAATGAGAAAGGCTAAGTTTTCAGAAGCGATACTGGAAAGACTGTTCACCCTTTGTTAGTTTTTTCCTTCCATCTATGGTTCTAAACATTCTACATAAATTATCTCACTTACATTTTAAAACATTCCAATGAGGTAGTTGCTGTAATTTACCTACCTTACCCCACATAGATAAGGAAACTGACACCAAGAGATGTTGGGTGACTTGCACAAGGTCACAGCTTTGTCAATGGGCAAGACTGACTTTTGCACCCAAGTTATATTACCTTATTTATTGTAATGGATTACAATTCCCACACGTTTTAGAAATCTTAACATTGAGGACATTCAGTAAGCAACTGTGCCTACTTATCCATTCCAAATAAAGTATTATTTTACAATGCAAGACAGCAAACTGACCACTCCCTCCATTGAAATTCCTTTATAACAATCCAAATAATATGTATGTATATAATTTTCACTCTCAACCAAAGTAGAGACTTAGAGAAGCAATTTCTTAAAGGAAAGAGGCAGAAGAAATCAGCCTGAAGCAATGCCAAATAGTCAGAGCTCAAAGTGGGTGGTGGGTGGGAGTCCTCTGAGATTTAACTAAATAGAATTCTGCATCAGAGGAAAAAATAAAACTGGAGTTGAGGCAGGAAAGTGGGAACAAGGGTGTGATGTTGGGTCTGTCTCTGGGGTCTGCATTGAGGTTTACTGGCACCATGTCCGCTGTTCTCAGGGAGCTGGACGGTAGTGGGCAACAGCCTTCCTTTGGTGATTACTATTCATCAACTACAGTGAAGGATTTGCCACAGTCGGCTCCTCATGTGGGCAGAAGATAAAGTCATTTTCCCCAGCTTTATTCGTCTGCCTCATAAAGAGATGAAGATGAAAAAATAATCATCATCATCAAAGAAACAATAGCAAAAAACAATACCAGAATTGAAGGGAGGCTTAAGTTTTTTAATTGGAAGGAGTTCACAGAATCCTGGACAGAGCTATGTATAAAGGAGTTCATCTATGCCAGCATTATAATTGTTTTTAATCCTGGGGACAACAGAATGTTCAAAAATGTTCTACAATGGAGGACTAATGTTAATTATCCACCTTTAACACTACATGTTAGGAGATAATAAGTGTAGAATATAAATGTCTTAACACAATAACTAAGAAAATGAGGTGAAGGCTATGTTAACCAGTTTGATGAAAGTATTTCAAATTGTTTATAAAACCAGCACATTGTACCCCATAATTGCATTGATGTACACAGTACACAGCTATGATGTAATTAAAAAAATAAAAATAAAAAATATAGGGGAAATCATGTGCTCTGAGAATTTTGTACAGAATCTGAATGTCAGGATAATGAAAGATGTATTTAGGCAGGCAACAAATCAAAAAGTATATCTACATATGACTTTTTTACAAAGGTTCTCCAACAAAATGAAAAAGTCCCAATGAGCCTCTATGGAAACCTTCAGCTTGGCGAATGGGACACTGTGGTCTCAATTTTGGCTCAAGCTCTAATTGTGGGTTGATGTACATGTGACTTGGGGCCTTCCAGGAAACCTAGAAGTCTTCTGATTTTGTGAAGGTGTTAGGTAGGGTACACGTGGACCACACCTTGGTATTTCCCTATTACAGGAATGATTCGAGGAGCTCTGGCCCTTTGACATGCAGAAACCACTTGAGTTTCCACCCAAGGAGCTTCACACTTGCCTTCCCAAGAAATGGGGACTATCCAGTCATTATTCCCTTGTATACTCAAGCCAGGTACGACAGTTTTCAAGACAAAAACAAAAGCAGAATGAGGTTAGGCAGTTAGGATGCAGAACTTAAAGAGATTCTCTCTCCAGGGTTGGGACCCTGAGTGCCTAAATAAATTTTGTGCCCCAAGTACCTCACTGGCCTCATCCTATTTTTAACCCTGATTATTAGCTTTGCTGATGAAATCAAGGGTTTATTCATTTAAAAAACATAAAAAAGATAATATTTATAGTAGTAAAGTTTGGAAAGTTTCCAAAAGTTTGGATACAGCCTAAATGAACCTGAACAAGGTATTTCCTAAATAAATTATAATTCATCCATACAGGCGAACACTCACTCTCTGTGTGCTGACTTAGAAAGGCATCCAAAATACATTATTATTACAAGTGAAATGTCATACAACAGGACACTGCTTTATATTACAATCATGCGCCACATAATGATGTTTGGATCAATGATGGATTGCATATACCACAGTGGTCCTATAAAATTATAATGAAGCTGAAAGAGCCTTATCACTTACTGATGTAGTAGCTATTAGAACACTGAGGTGCAATTACTTATCTTACTTTTTTTAATTTTTTTAAGACAGGGTCTCTTTCCATCACTCTGGCTAGACAGCAGTAGCATGATCTTGGCTTACTACAACCTCAGACTCCTGGGCTCAAGTGATTGTCCTGCCTCAGTCTCCATGGTACCTGGGACTAAAGGCAGGTGCCACCACACCTAGTTATTCTTTGTAGAGACAGTGCCTCACCCTTGCCCTAGAGTGGGAGTCTCTAGCCTTGGCCTGTCAAAGTGCTAGGATAACAGGCATGAGCCACTGTACCTCATCTTTATCATTTTATAAATTTAGTAGCCTCAGTGCATATATTTATCAAGTCTAAGCAACATACAGCAACGCCCTAGGCCTCCACATTCACGCACCACTCACCCACCACCTCACCCAGAGTAACATATAGTCCCACAAGTTCCATTTGTAGCGAGTGCCTTATACAGGATATACTGTTTTTTATCTTTTAAACCATACTTTTACTTCACATTTTCTATATTTACATATAGAAATACTTAGAATTGTATTTAATTATCTACAAGATTCAGCACAGTAACACACTGTCCCAGTCGGTAGCCTGGGAGCCATAGGCTATCCCACCCAACCCACGTGGTTAGTGGGCTGTGCCATCTAGGGTCACATAGGCTCATTCCATGATATTCACACAATGACAAAGTCACCTAATGATGCATTTCCCAGAGCGTATTTGTCATCAAGCAATGTGTGACTGTGTTTTGTATGTCGAAAAAAAATTAGAGATGCATTGACTTACTGGCATAGTATGTCCTCAAACTATTAAAATTTAGTTTTATTCATTTACACGCTCATTAAATCCCATCACGTATAATTATACCCATCTTTTAATAACAGGTCTGAGTAATAGTGACTAAAGAAAAGATACATTTTTATTACCTTTCACATACGCAAAGGTTAGGAAGCCAGAGTTGATATGGAAGTGTCCCAATGTCACCAAAATTCTAGGCTCCTTCTACCTTTGTTCTCTGTCCATTTTAGGTGACTTCTGTGTCTTTGATCACCACATGCTGCAAGACAGCCACTGTGTTTTTAACTATGACATTCTTTTTCCAGACTGGAAAATTAGAACCACATTTTTCAACTAAGTCGGTGGTAGCCATTTAAAAACTTTCTGGGAAACTCCACCCAAATCTCCATTTATACCTCCTTGTCCGATTCTATCTGTAAGGGAAGCTGGGAAACATAGTTTTTAGGTTTGAAAACTGTTGACCAAGGATAGAAGACCCCCCCAAGATAGAAGAAAGATGCCCGCTGGACGCCACCTGCAGCTCGGGAAGGCGGAGACCTTTCTGTGCTGAACTTGTACTGCTTTCATATCTCCAAGATGATAAAAATTCTTTCCATTTTGGAAAATACAAAACACAGAAACTTGAAGATAGGTGATAAATACCCGTGTGAATAGGGGGAAAGACCTTGAAATGATCATTTCTCTTTGTGGTGATTTAAAGCACTCCTGCCATATCTCTGCCCATCTGTCCTCATTCCCAACCCTGGTATCTTACACAGTCCCAGGGCCTCAAAGCCACCATAAACCATCATTCCTGGAGATCTCTGGAGGAATCCTGGAGAACTGATGGAGGATGAAATCGAGGGCAGAGCCTTGGGCAGCAAAAGAACAGAAGTTCTCGAAGGAGATGCAGGGGCCTGGGACTATTTTCTGCAAAAGGCAGGTCAGCTATGAGAACACTTACCTTGAAATGTCAGATCCTGAGGATCTCAATATCTTAGTTGGAAATAGGATTTCTTGGTCAAAGAAGTTTGGCAAAAACCTGAGTTAACAAAGCTAAACTACGTATTTTCTGCTAAACTTCTTGGAGACCCTACTATGCTAATGACAGACACTCTGACACTGCCGGGGCAGGGGGCACACTGCCTTTCATGTTTCCCTACAGCACTGTTATTTTTTTTTTTTTAATAGCATAGTTTGCAAGATACTCTGGGGAATTAGATATTGAAACTAATATAGGTGTGTTCTTACATTAAAAAAAAATTACTTTTACATCAGGCATCACATAAAACCATAATACAAGAAATCATGATGAGGGCAGGAATTAAAAATTAGATGATGCTACAAAGCCCAAGTGATCACCTGGAAAAGGCCAAGTCCTTTGAGATTGTATCAGCTCAAGTTTAAAGCCATGGCTAACGCTGTTTGTTGTGCAGTGACCTTAACCGAGTTACTTAACTTTCTGAGCCTTCAATGTCTCAGCTCTAGGTTTAGAGAACAACCTACCACCTTTACCTGTATATTCCTTAAAGAAAAAATAAAATACAGGATGCACATACCCTAGCGTGGGACCTAGCTCATGCATGATTCTCCTTCTTTCTTCCTCTCTCTGTGGGTAAAACAGATGGCCGTTCACGTCCCGGATCTCAGAGCTTTTCCGAGTGTCAGAACTCTAATCTTCAAAATAGGGGTAAAATACCCACAGAATGTGTGGCTTAAAAACCGTTGGAGACACTCTGTGCAGCTCTTTGTACGTGCTCTGTTAGTCCAAGTGCACAGCCATTTTCTCGGTGTTTTACAAGGCCTGGATCGACACTTAGTATTTGTTAAACTTAACTGAATCACTTATAATCTATAATCGTAATTTAGGACTTCCCTCCACCCCTAAATGGCTTTAATACTTTGGTCAATTGGAGTTTAACGAAGGGAGTTTTATGACCCAGTAACTCACAACCCTTAATATTACACCCTAAACCACCCCAGGGTAGAAGTGACTTAACCTACCCACCACTTTTTCCAAGCTTTACTCAAAACCTGAAGTGTCACAATTGTCAGCAAAATCACATTTACTTACCCATTACTTGGTGCTTTGAGACCAGAAGTTACTGAATTCACCAATCACTTGAGGATTTTTTTTTTCTTTTTCTACCTAATCCCACTGCTGTTACACTGTCTTCTTCAGATATAAAGATGAAAAAGGTCCTGCTTTTAATTAATTTTTTTCTTCTGTGTGATTGATTGTTCCTTCTAAAGAACAGTCATTTTTTTTCTAGCTCTGTAGTTATATAAACTAAAACTACGTATAAGCTTATAGGGTTTATTTCCCTTCATTTCCATTTTAAGGGACTGGGAACAGGAAAGCTGTGTCATCAACCAACTGTCAGAGTGTGAGGCTGAGACTGCCATGTGGCCTATTCCCAAAATTTCTAGGAACTTGGGAAGTAAGGACAGAAAGGCATCACCAGATAAGCCAAAGAGAGCATCACAATCCCCGTCTTACTTACCTGACATAATTCAGTGGGTCTCAACTGGCCTGGGATCACCTCATACGAACATTATGGAACACGAAGGGACATTTCTTTTCGTTATCACAGATGAGATAGGGCACAACCACAATTTGCAGGATGGAGTCCAGGCACAGTAAACATCTCTGTTGTAAACAACAAAGGGTGCACCTGTATTCTCAGTACTCTTGAAATGTCCCCATGGATATCCACATAGGTGACAAATGCGTTCACAATCTTTTAAGCTTCAAACCTAACTGCATTTCACATAGAAACATAAAGTATCTTTTTTTCACATTCCAATGTCCAGAAGCCTAATCACTGAGTCAATTGACAGATGCTCTTTTACTCTGTTTGGTTGTGCAGTTTACTGAGTTTTCCATTCACCACTTTGGAAAGTTCCAGTATTTTCCAAATACAACAACCAACACAACACACCTGTTTCAGTTTGCATTTAGAGTTGTACAGATGTACCTATATACTCGAGTATAAGCCGAGTTTTTTTGGCACAAAATTTGTGCCGAGTTCGGGTTTTTGGGCACAAATTTTGTGCCGGAAAAAACTTGGCTTACACTTGAGTATATACGGTATATGGATAGGAAATTTTATAATTATACTATTAGATCTCCTAGCGTGGTCAGGCCTAAATATTCACATTGTGAAGTACATATTATTGTGTGATAAATTGCTGCAGCTTTCTATTTTCTTTATAATGATTGGGACATTATAGTTTTAAATTATATGATAAAAAGTTTCACTTCATGAAAGGAAAAGATGTATCATGAAGTATTTGTTACAAAGTATTGGTTTAGATAGAATTAAGAGCCACTGATACAGTAAAGAAGTAATAGTTAATAAGTAATAGTGAATATTAGCAAGCACCCTCATACACCATGCCTTTCCACATGCTTCTCTAACAACTTCGGACACACCTGAGCTGTGGTTAGAGCAGAATGTTTATTTGTGAGTTCTCACTGACTTGAAAAATAAAACATTTTCTTGGGACTACACCGTGTGGTGCTGCCAATCAGGGAGGCATCAATTTAACACAAGTTCATCAAACACATACTGAGTGCAAGGCCCTGGTCTGAGCAGCAAACCGAATCCGGCTTCCTCACCTTCAGATCTTGTCTAATTATGGCCAAACTAGTCCTTGGAGGGTCTCATTACAACCATGGTAATAAGATTATGGGGACTCAGCTCTGCCTTCCGAATCAGACATGGAGTTCATTCTCACAGCAACAAAGTCACTGCAGAGTCTTGCTAAAACACTTTATTTCATTTTATTTATCTTACTTAAGTTTATTTTATCTTGCTGAAACATTTTTATGCAAAGTCTTGCCAAAGCACTTGTATTTATTTCTAAAACACTTTTCATTTCATTGTTGCTGTTATTATTTCCAGGAGAGCTCTGTTTAGGCAAGGCTTACCCAATAAATATTTTTTTGGTAATAGCCTTCAGGATGTAAAACATAAGCAGATTGCAAATCCAAAGTACTATAAAAGTTTGAAGACATTGGAGATCCTTTGGTGAATTATTGACAACTATATTGTTGGAAGGACTGTCAAGCTAAGAGCTCATATTTAAGGAGAAAGACTGCAGATATGGGATATGTCAGGCTCTCACCCGCCATTGGCATGCAGTTCTTATCTTCATAGAACACCTCTAGAAACCAAAAGAAATTCTGCTGATTTCAGGAGACAAGAGTCTGTGTCCAATGCAATACGTGTGCTGCAGGTAGCCTGTGTCTCACAGGACTCTAGGCCACACAATTCCACTGCACAGTCAGGCACCCAGCTCAGGGGAATAGGTTCATTCTTCCCTTTCTCCCATGTGACTGAGGAGACACATTCTTTTTTATGGGAAACAGCAAAACTGTAGGAATTCAAGCTTTAGACTCATGGTCTAGTACCATCTTGCAAAAGGTTGACTATTAATACACAAAAAGATGCCTTCTGACTTCCTACCTAAAACAGCTGCCACTGTGACACCACTGCCATAAATCTCACCCTTCTCCGTAATGACACTTACCACACTCAATTTTGATCTTAAAGGCATGTCTGTTGTCTCCCCATGTCCCCATCCAGGAAGGTGAAGTCTCTGACAGCACGTATTTTTTTCTTTTTTCTTTCTCTCTCTCTCTTTTTTTTTTTTTTTTTTTTTTTTTTTGAGACAGAGTCTTACTTTGTCACCCTGGGTAGAGTGCTGTAATGTCACAGCTCACAGCAACCTCAAACTCTGGAGCTTAAGCAATCCTCTTGCCTCAGCCTCCTGAGTATCTGGGACTACAGGTGCCCGCCATAATGCCCAGCTATTTTTAGAGACCAGGTCTCACTCTGGCTCAGGCTGGTCTCTAACCTGTGAGCTCAAGCAATCTACCTGCCTCGACCTCCCAGAGTGCTGGGATTACAGGTGTGAGCCACTGCTCCTGGCTGACAACACAGATTTTATCTTTTCTGTGTCCCCAATGCCAGCCCACAGTGCTTCATTTTGAACAATAAGCATTCGGTAAATAAACAATGTGACACTGTCTTATAGTAACTTTAACCTAAAGGTCAATTATAAAGTAAACCAGATAAATAAAAAGAATTTGTGGCACCATTAAACTCTGTGAGCAAATCTTCTGAGATGGAGGCTGTATGTCCCTATAGAAACTTCCTGACTCGGAACATACTGGGATCTCCAATAGCCTCATCACCCTGTGGGAGGCCGGTTAATATTAGGGCTCCTAATGCCCACGATTGTTTTTAATAGAAATTTTCCAGATTAAAAGCATCATTTTCCCTTCAACCTCCCTTCTGCATTCTGTTGCTAGGAACTGGAGTTCTCAGCAGTGAATAACCCTCAAACTGAGGATCTTCTGAGAATGATCTTGGATGCCGGGATGCCTCAGAGACGTCATGATTATTCATTAAGAGACTGCATGGGAGGGCAGACAAGGTCCCTGCATAATCAGAAAATTCCCACTTTGCCTGATGCCTATCTTGAAACTGATGCTGTGGGTGGACACAGTTACAAATGGGGCAGTTCCTACACCTCATTGCATTCAGATGGGGAAAGGTCTCAAGCAGTAAAGTGACCCTTTGAATATTTTTATTTTTATTAATATCTGTCCTAGAAATCACCTTGCTGTCCATTCACCTAACATAAAACCCTTGGACATTGATGAGTTTATCTAATACGTGCATATAAGACTTTAAAAATACCTGAGCTTCTCCAAAGCACTGACACAAAATGGCCAGCTGGCATTTTCTTGACTTTGCTTAATTTATACTTGGAGTTAAGACAGTTTATGAATTTAATTAATAAAATGACTCTATTTGAAAACACAAAATAATAAGATCAAAACCGTGTGCCCAGAAAGGTAAAGGTTTTATTATAAGAGGAAGACATTCAATTATGGTTTGGGTACAAGAATTAAAAGAAAGTTCTGTGCAAAAGGAAAAACATCTAATTTGATGAAAATATTTTATTAGAAGGGGATATTTAAAATGTGAACTAGGTGTTCCTATGGCATAAAGTGAATTATAGTCAAGCATCATAATTTTGAACTAATTGGAGTCCAGGTAAATTACAAAACAATTTCAATGGAAAGCAATTTCAATGCTCTCAAGTACCTTAATAAACAGATAAGATACTTCCTGGCAAAATTCCTTTAGGTAGCAGAGCTAATTCTCTTCAAAGGGAAGGCACACATAAAATGTTAGTCTAGCCAAAGCTGGATCATTATGAACTCCAAATTAATGAATTATGACTAAATCAGTTTTTACTGTGTGCTCAAAGTTCCCATTATGTTTAAGTAAGGCTTCTAAGAGAGAGAGAAAAAAAAAAATCGATGTTTAGTACACATTGCCTTCAAACTATTTCTGTCAGAATACAAAATCAGCAAATTCTACTTTCCTGCTATGTTTAAATTACAATCTAGTGTTTGGTATATTGTGTGGCTAATATCAACATATTTATAATATTTTTAGTGTCCTGATATGCATACAAATATATATTTCTATAATACATATTTTCCTAGTATATTTCCTTAAATATATGAGTTTAAAGATCACACATCAGTACTGTTCAAGTTTTTAGTATTACATGCATTCATAGAATAAACTTACCCAAATTGGGTCCCTACTTGCAAAATTGGGCAGTAACAAGTGAGCAGTTGAATGAACCACCTCTGGAATCTTTTCTTTGATTGACCAATTAGTTGCACAGGGCAAGATTGTTCCCTGGTAACCCTGGATGCATCGTCTCTGAAATGCCTGTTCAGTTTGCACACTGGGAAAGGCAACTGCGTAACTAAGCTTCCTTCCTCGACTCTGCTGAAAATAGGACACTGGATAAACCTCCAGCAAACAGCTATAAATCTGGTAAACGTTCACCGTGTCTGTGAAGATGGAACGATTCTGTCCAGAGAAGCTTTGGAAAATAATGTATTGATTTCTGATGACAATTTATTGCTCTTTGCAATCAACAGTGCTTATAATGGGGTCTTAAATTGTGGCCTTTCCTTTTCTACTCCCGGTCTTTGGAACCTGAAATCAGAGAACCAGGAAACTTCAAAGGGGTCACCTCCAAAATATACAAATTTAGACAAAGTTATTTTTGGTCATAAACATTCTAGTTGTTTTTTAGTAGAGTCATTTTAATTGGTACAACATTAACTAAATGTTAAAAACTAAACTGAAATGCCTCTGGGTCCATTCAAAACAAACCAGAGCAGTCAGAGTCTATAAAATCCTCTCTCTCCAGAACACTGGACTCCAGAGTCCGCCAAGTGGGGTTCCATAGATTTTCATTGTTCTGACAGGGTCAAAAGGACTTATTTCTGAGATCTCCTGTTTACCAATCTCTGCAGGCAACCAAAAAGTAGAGATTATTGTCCTCTATTGTCTGAGGTCATACAGAAGAGGAACTATTCTCCCAAACACATTTTTTTTTTTTTCCCTTGCTGTTTTAGGATGACTTCCCTAGGAGCAAATCATGAGTCAGAGATGCAGGAAACAGTTGATTTATTGAGAAAAATATCAAAAGATAAGCACACATTTTTTTCTCCCTTGGATTTGCAGTTGGAGTAATGTAGATCCAGAACTTTGGGAATGTCCCTCTCATTGTTACTTTGAACTTGAACACCTTATCAACACTGAAAAGAACAGAGACAAAACTGGAGAGAGACCTGCCCCTGACACTGCTTGAGTCTCTGGACTACACCACCCTGAAAACCAACTCTAATTTGGAATGTCTTCATAATAGAAACAAATAATCAGATTTGCTCTTTTCTGCTTAAGTCAATTAGGGATTTCTATCACTGACACTTAGGAGAGTTTTAACTAGGAGAGTCATCAAGCTAACGTTCTGAGGTTACCAGGATAAAAAAGATTGAGAAGTCTTTGAAAGTTCTGTGATTCTAGCCTCATTTCCTTCCTGGAAAATCCTAGCTCTGCGCTCCCGTTTATTTTGTTTTGTAATAAAGCCACATGTTCCCTGATTATGTATTACCAGTCATGTGTTCCTATTTATGGACATAAGTGTCTTAGAAAAGAATAAAACTTCAAAAGAAACCAAATTATAAGTACCAAATCGTCAGAAGAAAAGGCATTAAAAGCAAGTCAACTTATGGTAGTCTTTAAGCATAGGAGAGTTGGGAAGTTCAACGTGACCCAAAGTTATGTTTCCTTTTGTACATACAACTTTTGTAATGAATTGTTTCAAATGCGGCATATAATCTCAAATTCACTGCAGTCCCCACGCTTCCCAATTATTTTAGACGTGGACCATTTCAAATTGAGCTAGACATTAACCGTTTATGGTTTTGCTTTGAAATTTACATTTCCTATAAGTAAAACTGGAAGTGAATGATTTTTGATATGGTCTTCATATTGATAATTGTTTATGAACAAAGACAAAAGTAAAAATGACTTTAAGATGAAACTTTACTACTCATGAAGTAAATAATAATCACACATGCTAACTCGCATAGATACATCCAATATTAGTCATCCACACTCAGTTAAGAGAGAGAAAACTGGATGCAAATTTCATGACAATTCCCAACACTCGGATAAGGAAGTCCAGTCTTTTCTCACCTAGGTATCATAATGCAAATCATTATGTTACTTGAAGTTTGATTGTGATTATATTTTTTAAAGTAATGCAAAAAACCTTGGTTACTAATTAGCGATAATTCTCAAAACTGTTGTCAGCATACCAGCTATCAATAGGACACAGCTGAGAACTGCTCACTTAGAGACTTTAAGAGAAAAACTAAAAGTCTTTCCCCAAGTTTTAAAACCAATTTTTGAAAGACATCAAATCAGAACCTACCACTGGAACTTTTTCACTCCCACCCTGCTTCTCTCAATGGAATATTCCACCATTTGTTGAGGACACATGGTCTGTCCCTCCTGTTTAACTTCTCCAGGATGTGAATCCTGTGTCTCTCCTCCCCCGGTTTCTGAGAGAGCAAAACCTGCTTTTCCAAACGTGGATCCAGGTCTTCATCTCATTGTTAGTCTCCTGGAATTGTTTACTATTGTTTATACTCCAGTCTGGTCTTGGGTGGCTAAATACACAGGCAAACAGCTGATAAATTGTTTGAAATATAACCGTACAACATTATTGACAAATATATAAATGTCTAACTGCTGCACCATTTTCCATCACAAGGAACAGCCATCATTTATTCAATCACTTCCCTATTGTTGGGGATCATTTAAAAATCTTTTCATGCAAATCTTGAAATGAATGTGCCTGTACTTAAATGTCTATGAATATCACTAATTGGATACCTGGGATATATTCTTAGATGTGGAAATACTATGCAAAAAGAAAAACCCCAAATAATAACTTTTTTCAAAGACAAACCCCCTACTGGAGACATACTGGATGACAGGCTGTCACCTTAAAATACTATGCAAAAAAAAAACCCCAAATAACTTTTTTCAAAGACAAACCCCCTACTGGAGACGTACTGGATGACAGGCTGTCACCTGACTCAGGCTGGTAACATAAAAGATGCAGAGATGAAGCCACATAAGCCAGGACTTGTTGAAGATCAGTCCATACATACCTAGAATGTTTCTTTGAGAAATGTTATTGTTTGGAAAGAAAGAGACTGTACTACATCCCTGCAAAAGTATGGGAGGTCAAAGGCAATGTTGCCTAGGTGTCTGGGGTGTGTAATTAAAACATGTGAGCTCTACCCTCTGCACCTTGCTCTCCTTTCCATCCTGTAAGGATGTCATCCTGGCAGAGAAAAAGGTAGAGCTGAGTAACTTCTTCTAAGAGCACAGTTTTAATAAGGCAGGAATCCAACCTCACAAACACCCTATTTGCTGTGTTGGGAGAAGATGTACATGTCAGACCTGTTTTATTTCCTGCCAGTTTCACTCCTAAAGCTAGCAAGCTGCATGCCTTTTCTTCTTGATGGGCATATGGAAGGCTTATGAATGCAATAATGAGAGCTCCGTGTGCCCATTTGGACCCTAGGGAGTTAAATAGCTTTGAGTCTCCCTTGTGCTTTATTTAGTTTTGTTTTGTTAGAAGAACCCAGGGATGCCTTCTATTACCTCTTGCACATGGCCACCTACTATATCCCCTAAGATGTTCCCTGTGATACAGGGCCTGGTGTTAATGTGCCTAGGTTTATGGCTTAGAAAATGAGGGCAATTTTATTTGGCTGCTCTCTTAGGATTTCCAAAAATACCACCTTTATATGCATGCTTGAAATCATAGGACATTAGTTTCCAGAACATTCCTATCCAGGACCAACGATACAATTTGTGTGTATGCTGCAAATGGAAATGTGGGGCCCATTGTTCGAACATCATTAAGAATTTCACCGTAGCAACAGCACAGTATTATACCAAGCCTGGGACTCTTCTGTGTACAGGGTCTTATGGGCTGTAGAAGCCCCATCTCAACAAGAGAAAGCACATTACTACCTTCTTTCATAAAGTCTCCTAGGAAGAATGGCCCAATGAGGTGAAGAAATGTAAAAGCTGGGCGTCTGGAGAGACTGAGTAGTTTTGTTCAGATTAAACCGTGTGTGACAGATAATATCTTGGACTATATGAAACTGGCAATATTAAAATATTTTTGACTTACCAACACGGCAATTTCACGTGGCTCCAGGTAATTTATGGTAATTGTCTTGGTAATACATTTCTCTTGGGATTAATATTCTCATGAGGAGGCACAAGGTAAAAGAAGAGAAATGATGGCAACGGTGGCCACGCAACGTTTCCTTTTGTGTCTGCTATTTGTATAAACAGTCTTATAATGAGATATAAACAGTCTCTTAGTTAGGGTCTGTTCTATGCTGCTGTAACAAGGAGAATGCAGAAACACGGTGGATTAATGAGGAGAGAAGTTGATTTCTCAGCCACAAACTAGTACATTCAGGGAGGCAGCAGGGATCCGAGGCTGATGGGCAGTTCCCCCTCAGCACAGGGCTCCATCACCTCTAGGTCCCAGGAGTTACTCCAGCACCCTCCTCTATGTCTGAGTCCCAGCCTAGGGAAGGGGCAAGTTCAAGGCCAGCATCATATCCAATCTTCTTAAGGACAGGACAGAAAGGGAACACACCACTTCTGCCCACATCTCAACAGTCAGAGCTCAGTCACATGTCCATGTCAAGCCAGCTGCAAGGGCATCTTAGAAATTTAGTCTCTAGCTGTGGCATCTGAGAACCCAACGTTTACATTACTAAAGGAATAAGCAGGGTATAAATACTAATAGATAACTCATGTCTCTGCCCTAAGCAGTTTAACTTTTTAAAGGTTATTTGACATACATGTTCACAGGTCCCCAATTTTTTGACACAGCTTACGTTCCTTGAGTGTGGTTCTACTAATTAGAGCTTCACATTTTCTTCCTTATGCAAAATATAACAGGTAAGTCTAATTTCCAGTTTTAGTTCCTTGAAAATGTTGTAAGACCTTAAAATTTTTCAATATTTGAGTTCAGACTCTAAGATCTTTATATTTTCACTTCATTCATGTCCCCTAAACATAATTTGACAGCATTTTTTTTAGCTGTCTTTATCATTTTTTCCCTGAAGTATTAGATAGAGTTTTCACAGAGACGGTTCTCTTTTTCACACTCATAAGTTGTTTACATAATATTTAATTAAATCATGTAGTTACTATAGCAAGTAAAATACCTATGAACATATTAAAGCTAGACAAGACCAACACTTGATGAGCATAGAGTTTAGCAGAAGTGTGTAGGAGATTGAGAGATTACTTTACCAGCCAAGCGTATTTACCACAGAGGTGGAAGCAGTCAGTATCCTGGATGAAGGGAGCCAATTAATCCAGCAACTTGGTTGAGTATAAGTCAATTAGCAGAGCCCTCATCTGTGCTTTCAACAATGCAAGTAACTCCCCCCTTCAACCTCCAACCACGGAGCAAATCATTCCAGAGCGAGCATGTTATGGAAAATATAGATTTGCTATTTTTTTCTCTTTCTATCCCGTTCTCAATTGCGTCTCACAGTACGAGCATCAGACCCATTGGGGCTTAAAGATACAGAGCTCACTTTCCCACTAGCCTTTTCTAAAAACAGAAACCAACTACTTCATCTGACGCTCACCTAAAAAGACAGGGATAACTTCCTATCCAGGAGGAAAAGTGGCCAGGTTGAAATCATTGACCTGTGCTCTCTGAGTTTCCAACTGGATGCCTCCCTGAGAGATTCTCAAAGGCAGTTTTCCCTGCCGATGATTTTTATCTTACGTGCTGACCTTAGAATTTTACCTCAGCTAGGAAGAAAATCCATTCAAATGGCTTTTGCATCGAAAAGACGCCAGTGTTTGGCAATTTAGCTCTTAAAGTATAAATAAAATACCAGAAAAATTTCTAAACAGCGTTCAGTGTTCTTGAACATACTCTGACATCTTCAGAAATTTATCAGTTTCCCGGTCACATCTGATCAATAAATTGACCTTTCATCCCCCCATCCCTGTTAAAAAACAGCACAGTGCTTGTATAATGCTGTTCAGGGGGATTTATTTCTAAATAATGGAACAACATTGATCTTCACATTGAATTACAAGCCCCAAGACATTTTCTTTATGTTAACAAAGAGTGACTGATTCCTATCAAAAATTGGCCCATTGGTACATAAGTTACTTGGAGGTTCGGGTTTATTTTGAAGTAGTAAATAGTTTTTTAAATTCACTTAAAACGAATATATAAATAAATATTTAAGTCTTTTTTCTATTTTTGATTTTGTGTGGGTAGTTCACAAGCTACATTAGACAAATCAGTAGTTGATTATTGTCTACTGGTGTTAGCGAGTCTTTCCTCTAAAGAATGCAACAGTGCTATTTTTTTTTTCCTAGTAGATTAATATATTCGAAAATTCTCTGCAAAAGTATGTTTGTATTTACAAATGTATTTGCCAGTGAGCCTGAAATATGGAAATATTCTGCTGTTTTCTCTAGGATGGAGACACATGTTTATGTGCCAAACATTCTCTGAGCTCTTTCTCTGGGCTAACTTGTCCTGGGAGTCAAGTGTATGGAACTAACAGGATTCGGCCCAAAGAGGGCTGTCTGTATAGACTGGAAAATGAATATAACTGCAGGTAATTTACATGTTACACACAGGGAAGTACAAAGCATTAAGGGTGCCTGTTGCAGGTACATAAATGCAACTCAGCTATTTAAGGCAGCGAACCTGAGATCCCCTCAGATCGCCTCCCTTTCAACAGCTACATAAAAACTGTGATCCTCCTTGTAGAAATAAATGCGTTTTTAAATTACCTTCTAGAAAACTCTTTGAAACACTTTGCTGAGAGACATTTGTAGATTGTCTCAGAAATAAGGCATTTCTACTTTGGTCTAGAATAGGGGCCAACCAACTACCATCGCCCACGGGCCAAATCCCGCTGCCACCTGCATTGGTATGGGCCAAAAGCTATGAATGGTTTCTACAGTTCTGAGTGTTATTTTAATGTTTGAAAAAGAGTTAAAATTTTGCAAACATGCAAATGACCCAAAACTCATGTCTCAGTGTTCCTACATAATGTTCTGCTGGAGCAGGGCCAGGCCCACTCACATACTACCTGTGACTGTGTACCACAGTGGCAGAGATCAGTAGTTGTGACAGAGGCTGCATGGTCTAGGGGTCTAAGTTATTTGCATCTGACCTTTATTGACAAAATTTGCCAACTCCTGGCATAGAGAACCGGTCAACTTTGGGAAGGCTGTAGAACTCTGCTGGACGTGGGGTCCTGAACACACTTAGTTGCATGCCCTGTCCAAATGTCTGTTAGCAGATTTCTCCTTTTCTCATCTGCATAACAACTGCCATCTTTAGTGTTTCCCAGAAAGGGACTATTCTGTGGCTGCCTACTCTTGCCATCCTTGGTTTCATAATTTGCAAAGCTTGAGGTGTCGAAGGATTTCAGAGCTTCTCCAGAGGCTCCAAGGTCAATCTGAGGCACAACCAGCCTCCGGAGCTCCTTCTCCTGCCTGTGGGAAGCAGACGAGCTGTATTCCTCAGGACCTTCCAACTCAGGGTAAAGTGCCCAGTCAGGGGAGTGTCTGCATGACTATCCCTGCATGGGGAAATCAGCAGTGCAGGCAGCTGAGGCCATCAACTAGGAGCTTGGGCTGGAGAAGCTGAGATGTCTGAGGACATGAGACATGCTCTGCCCCCTCTCTCTCCTGCATGCACCATTATCTGGCCACATCAGATGTTCCATTACCCCGTGTCCTGTTTACACTTTATCCAGCCTTTCTGGGGGCTATAATCTCCCCCCTCTTAAATTTGGGTGCTGTGCATCTTATCCGACCGCTATACATCCTTGCATGGATACTGTTATGTACCCAATAGAAAGACTCCAGGAAGCAGGACAGGGGCTACATGGTTCTCAGGCTGCACCAGGCATGTAGAACAGACCTCCAGGATTTATGCTACAAGCCTGGTGTAAAGTCTTGTGGTTTCCCCAGTCCTGTCTCCCTTGCAGACCACTGTCCCAGGTTGGGGTCCACTAGGTACCCAACCCCTACCCTTCTTAACACATCCTGTTGCACAGGGTGGATGCCCCTGGGGCCTAGCATGAAAAAAGGGGAGGCACCAGATTCCAGCACAAAATTTAGGGAAAGGGGAGGGAACACCCAAATGCACAGTACAGGCAGTCCCCTAGTTACAAACATCCAACTTACATACAACTCACACTTACCAATGGAGACTATCATAGCAAGTCCTGAGTTACAAACATTCAGTCAGTGACATCTGACTCACACAAACAATGGTACAAACATCTGACTTATGTACGTCTCTTGGTTATGAACGGAGGCTATTTCAGGAAATAGGTAAATGCTCCTGTTCCAACTTACATACAAATTCAACTTAAAAACAAACCTAGAGAACCACCTGTCCTATTCATAATACTAGAGACTGCCTGTAATGGGAAAAAAAACAGAATAATGTAATAATTTTTAAAAAACAAAATTAATAAGTATCCAAGATAAGCAAAATGTCACACATCACAATTTTTCACAACGACAGGATCAGTGGTACCGAGTTTTCCTTTTACTTCACATCACAATAGGGCTTTCCAGAGCACTGTTACCAATCTGGTGTTTCTTGAAAATTTTTGTTATTTTGTTCATCATAGGATCTTTTTGAATTAATATTGATTTAAAAAAAAAAAAACATTATATTAAAATATTATTTATCTGGATCTCTGAGTTTTGGGCACTCCCTTAAGTTCTATGCCCCAGATGAGTCCCTCTCTCTCTGTAGCTACAGAGGATTCTTGTCTCAACTTCCCAAAAGGATCAATAAACTCAACTCATGTGGGGAATGAGAAAAAGGAGCAGCCCTTAGCATTTTAAAAACATAGTAGAACTACATCAATTTAGGGAAAACTGAAGCCCATAATACTTAGCATTTTTATAATGGAAAAGTGAAATCCTCCCAGAGTTAAAAAGTCATGTACGTTGTACTTGATGTGAATAAGAAGACTCAGCCTTCATTGGTTACATTATAATAGGAACCTCGAAGCGCACCTCCCTCAAATTTCACTGTTCTGGACAAAGTGAAATTACTGTGCTACAAAACTATCCCAAGAGGGTAACTCCCGAAATGTATCAGTAGGTCTGCTACAGAGCCACTGATGACAGCCTGAGAAAACACCCCTGGGTATTTGCGGGAAGCCAGGTTCTGCCAGACTCAGTTTGATTTCAGAAATTCATTATAAACCCAAATCTCTGAAACACTGAATACAAATGTTTTTACATTGAGCCCTGGTCATAGGAGAAGATGAAGACTGGGAAACTGTCCAGGAATGAGATGACCTCATTCAATTCAGTGAATATTGACCGAATTTCCACCATGTGCTGAGAGCTAGGAATTCAAATATCAAACCAAATTAACCTGAGAGCCTACTGTGTGCTGGGGATGGTTCTAAGTGCCTAACATGTGGATTTATTTACTTCTCACAAGAACTCTAAGATGCAGAAGCTAACATCACCTCCATTTTACATAGGAGAAACTGAGGCACCAAGATGTGATAGTCTCAGCATCAGAGGTCACATAGCTAGGGAGTGCTGTGCCTGAGATGCCAGCCCCCACTGGGTGCCGCAGAGGATGTGGCTCTAAACGAAGAGGAACAAGACAGTGACAAAGCGTGATTGGAGTCTACAGGCCTCCTCATTTCCTACTGACCAGCTAGTGTGTCACTTTACACGTTTATTGGAAGAACATCCTTGCTATTACATACAGGGTCATTTAGCTACAATTAGAGTTCCAGAAAACTAAAATCTTAAACTGGAAGGGTCATTACAGTGTCTAATTCAACCTTCCTCCCCTGTTTTATAGTGGAAGGGTCTGGGGCACCAACAGGTTAGAGCTTGTTACAGTGGCAGACAGTCCTTAATCTTCTACCTGTCTGAAAAACAAGGATTCAGTCGCCAGGAATGTGGGGTGTTTTTCCAATTAATTAAAAAATAAAAAGCCTAAGGACAGAGAATCAAACATTAAGAAAGAAACTTGTTTATTATCAGGAGCTAAAACTTTGGAAGCATGATTAAGGTCTTCTACTTAAGGAAGGCACAATTGTCCCCTGGACATTTGCATGCAGCTGTGCGTGTATTTCAGGTTAACATTTGGCCTCAAATCTTCCTCCACTTTCCCTTGACAGCAAGGCAACTGAAATGTATGGCTGAATAACTCTATTTTAAGGCTCCTTTTAGGGAGTTTATACCTTGCCACTTACTGGTGAATTTCCCCACCTTGTTTTCTATGGCTTAGGAGACCTTTCTGTAAATTTAGAAGCTTTGCACATCTTGTAATAAAGGGTCTATGACATTTGTAGCAAAAGAAGATTGCTTTTGCCTTTTTCTCTTAAATATTTTTCCCTCAATAATTTCATGTGGATAAAATCATGTTCGTAAAGTCCAAGTGGGCATTAGAAAGAGCATAGGTAGTTCAGCTAATGTGTCCACGTTCATCTGAACCTATGTCAGTCAGTTTAAAAAGGCAAGAACTTAGCTTTGTCACAACCTAAATCTTTGGAAGAAGGCGCATGATTGATAACATGCTTTTACTCAGAATAGACCTTGATCTTAAAATCAAAGAAAGAATACTCCATCCAAGTATGTTCGGAACAATGGCTCTCAGTATGGACAGCATCATTTTCTGGGAAGCATGCTGGAAATCTGTGGGAGCATTTTTATTGTTTAGAGGCACTGATAGCATTTAGAGGGCAGGTCAAGGACACTAGCCATCCTCTGAAATGCTAGACAATCCTGACCTCAAGATAGGCTGTTCCACCTTCCACATGGCTTTCGAATGACTCCATGTAGCACAGAGAAACAGTGTATTTTTGGATTATGTCAGTAATAAGTAAATTTTCTAAGAATGTAATTATTATGTAAATCAAGGAAAAATTACTTTTCTTAATTTTTTAAGGATTTATTTACTTAGTCAGGAATTTTGCCAAAAGTTTGTTGTTCACCATTTTGGAAAATACAGTGAAGTGATAATTTATGTGAGTTATTGAAGAGGCCCCCAAACCAGGCTGATACAGTCTGTGTTTGTCATATGGCAGGTTTCCTTTGAAATTACGCGTATGCTACATCATCCAGATTCCAGGGTGTGAATGATAAAAGTACATTACAAAAATATATGTTATAAATTAGGGTCATTGGTTTCTACTAGGAATGCCAAGTGTTCTTTCTTAGAAAGACACTCCAACTATCATACTATATGTGGATTGTCCAGAACTAGGTGAAAAATCATAAAATGTCAAACCTGAAAAGGACCTAAGAAAGAATTGTGTGCAATGTCCCTGTGACAGCTAGAAAATGAGCAAGCCCAGAGGTATGAGAGGCAGGAAGACGAGGATGGGGCCAGAAGTTATAAACAGAAGACCCGCCTTCACATGCCAAAAGAACTGCGCACGGGGAAGAAAGATGGTATTTGTTTTCTATGAAGTGATGAAAAAAAAAAGTGGAAAGTTAGGAGATTCTAATTTTGGATAAAGGAACTATAATGAGATAGAAAATACAGTTTCTTCATTCAATTGCTGTCAGTAGACGTACTCTTCAAAAAGTGTCTGTGAGACAATAACCCAATAAACTAGTTCAGATCAAACATAAGATTCAGAAGAAATTCTCTTGATATAGAAAATTAAACCATCTGATAGGAGTATTCGTTTTATGGCCAAAAAATGAAAAGGAAAGGGCTGGGTGTGGTGGCTCCTTTCTGTAATACTAGCACTCTGGGAGGCCCAGAAGGGTGGTTTGCTTGAGCTCATGGCGTTTGAGACCAGACTGAATAAGAGCAAGACCCTGGCTCTACTAAAAATAGAAAAATGAGTGATGTGTTTTGGTGGGCACCTGTAGTCCCTCCTACTCATGAGGCTGTGGCAGGGGGACCACTTGAGCCCAAGATTTTGAGGTTACTGTGAGCTATGACACATGGCACTCTACCCAGAGCAACAGACTGAGACTCTGATGAAAGAGAGAGAGAAACAAAACTGAAAAAGAGAAAGAAATAGATCACAGATAGGAGGGAAATGGCCCCAGTGGTATGAGGCTGGGTTTACAGTGGGATATGTGGACAACACAGCATCCTTGGTGATGGATTGGCGGAAGGACATCATAAGAATAGGAAGGTCTAATCTTCAAACAACACGGCCTTGTGCAACTTAACCCCCTCCCTCCTCGCCACAGGCCCTCAAGTCTCCAGTAGAACTTATCTGTGCCACAAATACTTTTGCAAGTTGAGTTTCTTGGTGAAGCTAGGAGGGGGGCTGCTTTTGCCACCTGGGTTGATGAGACATGCTGGAATGGAGGTGAGAGGTCAGAGTCGAGGTGTCTTTGAGCTGCTTCCCAGACAGTCCTCATGTCTGTGTATGATCAAGTTCACAAGTATGTGGACAGCAATTTGGACTTCTATAAGGCTTGCAGGAAGAATAGGAGTTACTCCAGTAGGTTGAGTCATATGAAGTTGCTGATACCCAGCCATATGTAACCTAAAATCCTCCATCACTTGTTTCACTCCAACAGAGGGAAAGGGTCTGACAGTGCCCATGTGGCACCTGGCTTGGACCAAATTAAACTCTCCAGTAATCAGTCTGCTAGGCTGCCCTCGTAGGTAAAATTCACCAACTCTGTCTTTTTTCTGTGTACCAGCATGTGACACAAAAACAGGAACACGGTAGGCACTCAACAAACATTTCGTTAATTTATTAAGTGATGATGGACTCCACAAACCCAGGATTCAAGAAGGGCAAAACAATGGACAACGAACTCACTAATGCACTGACAAATTAGATGAGTAAGCAGGAAGGGGCTTTAGACTGCATGACTATTTTTTTTTTTAGATGCATGACTTTTAAAGTCACTTCCATATGGGGAAATCTATGGTAAATGCCACCCATTAACTTCTAGAATACATTAGGGAGAAGGCTTCATCAGCAAGCCAAAATGATGAAGAGGTCACCTCCAACCCTGTTATCCTAGAATGCATAGTGAGGACTGGGAGTGTCTTACAGAAGTCTCCTGTTTTATGATCCAAAGTGTCCTGTGTCCCTTCCATTATTTGTTTTGCCTATTTGGCCTTATTGTGAAATTAAACTAATTTTGTGGTCACAGGAAGCAATCATCAATAAATCTAAATATTAGCTTTTAAGAACGTAACTGGGAGGTACAAGAAAATCCGGATGCTCCCGGTAATACGTGAGGGCAGTAATGAGCAATGGCCTATCTGCTCCCTTTCTCCTTGGAAGAACAGAAAATGAAAACAAAGATATTAGCCAAGACAGAAAACAGGGAAGGAGTAAGTGACCGAGACACAGTGTTCCAGAAAGAATAAAGCCATGGCTTTTTGAAAAGAAACCTACTGTTGTAGGAACAGTAAGGAGGGCAGTGTGGCTGAAGCAGTAATAAAAATAATACCTATATACTCGAGTATAAGCCGAGTTTTTGTGCCAAAATTTGTGCCGAAAAACCTGAACTCGGCTTATCCTCGGGTTATACAGGTTATTTGATTCGGTGCGCGTGCACCTAATCAAATGCACAATCAAATGCACGTAGTCTCCAGTCGTCTTCTGCCATCTGCTTGAGGGGGCGGTGCTTCAGCTCAGTCCACAAGTCCTGGCTGAGCTGAAGAGGTAGGCGGCTGAACTGAACTGTATTCCACTGAACTATTTAACCCACAATATTTAATGGCACATTTAATTAAGT